>PVIH01003290.1:0-90096 GCA_004025045.1 Sigmodon hispidus | reverse complement strand
TGTTGAGAATCTTAAATGTGGGTCCTCATGCTCAAATGATAAACCCTTTACCCACTGATCCATCCCTCTAGGTCTTTGGTATTTATTTACAATGAAAAATTTCAAGATCCTCATTTTATGCAATGCTTACATGTGCAAAAGCCTAAGAATTAATTTAATTAATGAAAATATATAAACTTCCAAAATTCTTCTGACTTTTTGAAATATATAATTATCATTATCTACTATCCAATAGAATTTATTTTTATAGTTAATAAATATTCACTAAGAAAATATTTTACCTTTGTCTTATTAACTCTTTGTAAGCCCATGTGTATTTAACCTTAATAGACATTTTAATCAAAAATAGTTACATTTAAAATGCTTGATGGACACATGGGAGGGAAGCTGCATGATTCCATGTCATGGGAATAGACTTCTGGGGCCAATGAGACTTTTCTTACAGTTTATGTTGCCTGAAGTTTGAAATTATTCCAGTAAAATATCTTACTTTGCAGAGACTAATCATTATTTATGAACTGAAAATAAATCAAAGTTGTTCTAAGGACTTTACGTTTCTTCTAAATGAAAAATATTCATGCTCTGGAGCACAAGAATGTAAAAGCAAAGGTCAGTGAAACAGTTAGCCTGTCGTCTCTGTCCTCACCATCACAATTCAGGCTGCCTATTGCATTGTATTCAGATGGAGAATGAACTCTTCACTCATCTGCCTGCTGGGGGAATGCTTTCACTCTAATTTCTACAAGGAAGTTGTAATGTTAGCAAAGTGGAATTGGACAGTTATCTGGTGTTAGGTATTCTAGAAACCCACCTAACTGCCATCAAATAGATCATTTCTCTGTGTCTAATTTCTTCACTCTATGTTGAAACATGGAAATGATGATGAGTGCTTGGTGAGAAGTGGCAGTAGACAGACCCAATGATGAGCAAGATGCAGTGCTGGTATACACAGTAGACATATATACATATTGTGGTGGTTTGAATGGCAATGGTTCCCATAGGATCATATATTTGAATGTGTGGTCCATAGTTGGTGGAACAGTTTGGGAAGGCTTAAGAGGTGTGGCCTTGTTGGGGGAGGTGTGTCCCTGGGGTGGTCTTTGAGGTTTCAAAATTCTAGGCCATTCCCAGTTAGCTCACCCTCATGCTTGTGGGTCAAATGTAAGCTCTAATCTACTGTTCCATGATTGCCTGCTGGATGCCATGCTTGCTAAGGTGATGGTCATGAACACTAAAACTCTGCAACGCTGAGCCTGAATTAAATGCTTCTTTTTATAAGTTTCTCTGGTTATGGTGCTTTGTCATAGCAGTAGAAAAGTAGCTGAGACTCTGGTGAAAAAGAAAAAAGATAGGAAAAGTGATTGATTTGCATTTTCCATTTATCTAACATTTTCTAAAGAAAATTGAAAAGTATTATTTCTCATAATGAAACTGTTTTAAAATTTATTTCTTCTAAAAAATCTTTTAGTCTTTTTTCTTGTCTAAATAGGTAAAGAATCTTGGCCAAGCATCAGGCTGAATTTATTTGTATACCCAGATCTGTCTTTAATCCCATTAGGAATGTGAACTTTTCAAAGAGGCTACATGCAGTAATGTGATGAGCATAATTTAGGGAAAAGCCTTTTATTAACTCTGGTGTTCTTTTTTTGCCTTTAACAATTTTCAGTTTATTCTCCTGGAATTCTTTTTTCTTTTTTTTAAACTAAAATATAATTACGTAATCTTTCCCTTCCTTTTTTTTTTCTTTTCAACCACTCTCAACTGTGTGGCTTCTTTTTTCTTTAACGTCTGTTGTTATACACACACTCATACAACCACATGAAAACACAAATGCAACCTGCCCAGTCTATTTTCTGCTACTTGTATGTGTATGATTTCAGCGCTGACCCCTTGATGTTGAATAACCAAATAGTGGAGTCATCTAGCGGAGAAATTCCATTTCTCTCATTCTCAGTTTTTCTTGTCAGCTGGTCTTTGTCTAGGGGTAAGGCCTCAAGAGAGTTTTCCCACATTAGTGCATCTATTTTTGGGTAATTGTTCAGGCCTTATTTAGACAGCCATGTTGATGGGACTTCATGGGTATAGCTTCTCTGATCTCACAGCAGATTTCCTGTTCCTCTGCCTTGCACAATCTTTTAGGACCCTCTTACACAATGTTTCTAACTGTAGGTATGGGAATTGTGTTTTAGATATATCCTTTGAGGCAGAGCACTCCAACATCAGTTGTTCTCTGCATTTGATCAGTTTTAGTTTTCTGTTAATTGTCTGTCTTTTGTAAACAGTAGTCTCTTTAATGAAGGATGAGAGCTACACTGATTAGTAGGTGTAAGAATAAGTATTTAATTACTGTCTTCTTATGGAAGGAGGAAGGAATGAATTTCTTGACCTTTTGTATAGCAAACTGTAGCAGAACCTTACAGTTAGCAAGTCTTGATGAACCACAGCCCACCATGGTATCCTACCATTTGTTTCTTAGTAGTAAAGGGTTTTCTCCATTTTTCTCAGTCAAAATCACATTACCATATTAAAAACAAATCATGATCCTAGATCTGTTTTAAGTCCCAGAATACATGTCTTTAAGGAGTTAAAATGATTTTCAAAGTTTATCTTTAAAAAATAACATGCCATTGTTCCAAAAACATAGGTTCCCATGCATTAAAAGAGATATTATACAGAGAAGAGTGATTTAGTGTACTAACATGTTGCATGAAGACTTCTTATGGCCAGAAACATTTATGGAGTATCCTGGTATGTTTTCTCAGAACAGAGTTCTACTGTAGACCTCATGCTATCTTGATTCACAGGACTGCTTCACAATGTGTGCTCTCACAATGCATGCCCATGCAAAGAAATTTCTGTCCATTTGTCTTGAGTGTAAAAAAAAAATTACTGAGTCTCTAAAGCAATGTTGTGCCTATTTAGAAATAGAATTTAATCAGGAAACTCTCAATGATAATACATATTGAGAATAATTTGTCAAATAAAAATTTAAATTTATTGGAACAAAATGCTCTTCTTGATATCAAAGAATTCAGGACATTTGTGCATACTCAATATATGTTTCACAGTTTCATTTAACATGCACATTTCCTTAGCATAGAAACAATCCTCATGAGCAAGTATTTCCTAGGTTCTGGCTCTAAGAGTTTTGTGGGAACTTGAGATTAATTTAGACTCCTGCCAGATCTACAAGGCATCCTTAAAGAGTGACTAGTCTGTGCTGTGTTCACTGGGTGATGGAACCACCATGCAACAACTACTTTCCTTTCCCTACAGAGTCATCCCACTAGGTCAGAGTCCTTTCTGTGCCCAAGAGGATGCCAGTAACTGTTGGGAAAGCATCTCAGATTCTGAAACTCGCATTACCAAAAGCTGGGCTTTCCAATGTCCTTAAGACATGGTAGCACAAAAACAATCATTGATTCTAATCAATGATTGTTCTTTTGTTTTGTTTTGTTTTTTTAAAGTCAGATTTATCCTCAATCTGGTATTGCAAAAGTCTAGAGATGAAACTATGGTCAATTTGTGTTCTGGGTTATCTATTGTTCTTGGCTTGCACTTAATATCTGGTTTCTTCTTGTAGGGTGGGCTGTTTCTGTTGGACCTTTGTGTCAATTATACCAGGAGAGAGCTGAAAAGCTCCCATCACTGTTTTTCATCAGCCTTCTTTCTAAGAAGACTACAGGCTAGGCTCAAACTTGGACTTCAACAACAATGAACTTTGTCTTCTTTCTATAATCTAGGCATGGTGGACACATAGACAGGTCATTACATTGTGCTATGCTGAAACATTTTAATAAATTTAGACATTCAATTAGCCTCCTAGAAAATATGTGATGTCTGGTTTGAGGCTTAAAGCATGAATAAATTACATTTTTGTTTTGATTTCAGTGATAGCAAATTTTCCCCTTTAGATAAAGAAAAGATAGAGAATTGTAAGAGATTTTTAAAAAAAAAAAAAAAGAGTTCCAAAGCCACAGGACCACAGTTCCTGGAAATGAAAGGTGTACAAAGACCTAGGAAGTTCTCATAAGCTACTTATTATGGTAGTAAACTATATCTCCTCCAATACTGACAATGTTGCCTTAACCCAGCAGTTCAACAATTATGCTACTTTGTAGCACAGGGACCCCTTAAGTGTTGTGTTGGAAATGATGCTATTAGGATGTGTAAAGCTTGGTGAGCAGGGCCTCTGAGTGAGAGGCAAGGAGGGGCAACAACAAATAGTTACTACATTGCCTAATTTTGAAATAAATCTCAAGCCATCTATTTGCTATAGAGCATACATGTTTTTTTTTTATCTAATCCTAATATTTTTCCCCAAGATTTGATTTAATCATTGATTCAGTAGTTTGCAATGAACTTTCAACATTGTGTATTTTATCTGCAGAACTCAATAATCTTTATAGTTTTCTAAATGAAAAGAATTATGTGGCCTCAATGAGAAAATTGTTTCTCCTTTCTGGAGCTTCTATTATTCAAAATTTATTTTGAAAATTGGGCAGCTAAAAAAATTAACCAGACACATTGAAATGTAGGTACTTTAATTGTTACCAAATAACTATCAACTACTTTCCTAAATTTTTTACCACCCGGATGGACCCAACTGAGGTTTTTTCCCACCTACATAACTGAGAAGATGGGCAGATTGAGGCATGGTGCATGGGCATGGGCAGAACATTTGACATCGTCTATGAAGGTCTGCAAAGAGACTCCTCAGGAGCAAAAGCACTCAGAGCTGGGCATGAATGATCTCTTACCTTGTGTATATCCCCAAGCTGTATGTTATTTAGTTCCCAATAGGATCCTGGCTATTATTTTTGACATTTTAAAAATCACACAGATGATGTAGGATTATGAGTACTCATGTTTATGCTGACTCTCAGGGCTGGTCCAATGAGCAAGAGCTTCATCTCTCTGTCTCTCTAAAAGGCAGTGTGTTAAAAACAAATCTGTAAGTGCTTTAGAAACCATATGAAGATTCTTTAAATAATAGAATCCAGAAAATTTTTGGGATATGGCCAAAATAAGGATCTCAGAGAGATATTTGCATGTTCATGTTCATTGTACAATAGCCAAAATATGCAAACAATTGGCATGCCTGCAGTGACTTGGCATAAAATGTCACTCTACAGGTTCCGGTTTGGAATGCTTGGTCCCCAGGATGTAGTACTATTTGGGGAAGTTCTAGAAACTTTAGGAGGTAGAATATATTTAGTAAAGGAAGATAGATCCTGGGCATATCTTTTCTCTGGCCCCCAGATACTTTTCCTTCCTTCTATTTGCATTGAGGAAGGTAATTCCTCTACGAAATATTCTTGCTGCCACAATGGCCCAGAATTAGAATGGAAATTAAATTAAGTATATATTACAAACGTTTACAGTACCAGTAATTCTTTATATGATAATTTATAATTTTGCTTTTGGTGAGTTATGTGATTTCAGAGACCATGTCATATGCTACTGTTCACACTTTAGATAATTAGTCTTCCTCAACTAATTCAACGCCCACTAACACAAGAACAATGGTCTAATATACACTTGCTTATTATTAGACATTACATTATTATTCAGTCCTTAAAAAATCGAAATTCTGTCATTGATGATAATATGAGGAACATTATATTCAGTGTGATAAATACATGTCTGGTGTGCAGGAACAGAGGTACTACAATCTTACTTGTTCAAGGAATATAAAAAAAAATATAAAGCAGAATAGTTAACATCATTGCCATGGGCTTCCATGATGGAAGAGGAGCAAGATGTTGGCTCAAAGTTAAATTAGTTAAATTATTTTCGGTCATGATATAAGTAAGTTCTGAAAATTTGATGCTCATCATGGTAAATTGAGTTGATAATTTCATCTGCAGCCTTCACATTTGTTAAGGAAAGAGATCTTAACTTTTCTTACAGCAGAAAGAGTAATTGTAGAAAGTAATAAAGTATCAATTTAGTTTGGATAATTGTTTTGTGATATATATATATATACATGAAATCATCATTTAGCATATTTTAATTATATATGGCATACTCTTGTCAGAAATATACTTGTAAAGCTAAGCAAGAATAGGAAAGGTGGGGAGAAGGAGGAGATGGAGAAGGAGAAGGAGACAAGAGAAGAAACATCACAGAAGATGTGAGAACATCCCTAGGAAGCAGCTTATAGGGGAATCACTGTGCAAGCCAGCTTGGCCTCCAGGCACTCTTCCCTGCCTGGGTGGAGATGCCAAAAGAGAGAGGGAGGGACCCCACAGAAATTAAATTCTCTAATTTAGTTTTTGCAAGGCTACTACTTTGGATATTACAATGTCACAAAAAATACAGTAGTAAATGAACAGTCCATCTGCTACTTCCTGTCAGGTTTCCCCCAGTTTGGAAATGACATTAGGAACGGGTCTAAACTGGCCAAAAGGTAGGAAATGTGTAAGTATGTGGAAAGTATTCAGATTCAATCCAGGATTCTAAGAGGAAACCTTGAAGGATTCTGTGTGAGGTGAGCTGGAAACGTTGACTTGAAAGTACATAAAAGCAAAGAAGAATCATCTAACTAAACTGTTGTTCCTTTATGCCCCAGATCAAGGGAGTTGAAAAAATCTTGAGCTTTCTTGAAATTCTGCTTCAAATCTGATAGAAGTAGATACTAATACCATGGACACACACACAAAAATGGTGGTATGATTTGGGCAACTTTTGCTTTTTGATTTTTAAAACAGTGTCTCGTTGTGTATTCCTCGCTGACTGGAACTTACTTTGTAGGCAAAGATGGCCTTGAACTTACAGAGAGTCACCTGCTTCTAGCTCTGAAAAGATATTAAAGGCATATGTTACTATGCCAGACCATTAGTTTAATCAAGTTTACTTCATGAGTATGCCACATATATATATGTACACTATATGAATGCAGTACCCACTGGAGGCCAGAACAAGACAACGTATTCTTTAAGATTGGAGTTAAATATTGTTTTCGCCATGATTTAGATGCTGAGAATTGAACCTGGGTCCACTAGAAGAACAGCCAGTGCTTTTAACCATGAGCCATTTCTCCATCCCCTAATTTTGGATGCTTTTAGGCCCTTAAAATGAGGCAGAATCTCTCCCAGTGACCAACTTTGAATCTTGGTGTTTGCTGCCTTGGTTACTGGAAGAAACTGACATCATTTTTTTTTTTTTTTTTTTTTTTAGTTCAAGCAGATACAGACTCTCCTGGAGCCTGCACAAAGCACATGTCCTACCAAGGCCTTGATTTCAGCTCTGAAGACTCATTTTAGACTTCTGGTTATAATTACATTCCTGAGCATCTCCTTTAATTGTTCCACCTGTCTTTGGCAGACATCTTCCCTTATATAGACACACTTGTGATTTGTTGTATACTGTAACCACAAGAGTCTTATTAAATCACATTTTCTTTCTTTGCCACATGCCCATATGTCATGTGAGCTGGCATACTCACTGTCACTGGGTTTTAGCTGTGGATCTGCTTAGGAGGTCATCACTACATGCTCTAGTTTATTTTTCTTCTGTGATAAAATTCAGGGGCCAAAGACAACTTAGGGGAAGAAAAAATTAATACAGATTATGATTATAGATTATGGCCCATTAGTGCAGAAAATCAAGGCAGGAACTCAGGACAGGAACCTGAAAGTAGACCTGCTTGCTATTCTACACAGTATTACCTCTGTCAGAGAAACTCATTTCATAGCCAAAGTGAGGCAAAGGGAGAGGGAAATGATGTTATTTGGCTCATAGTTGGGGGGCATTCCTCTTCTTCAGCCCAGGGTCTGCTACCACCCATGGTAGGCTGGTCCTTTTTATATCAATTAACCATTAAGACAATCTCCCACAAATGTTCCAGAAGGCCAGTCTGATCTAGACACACTCTCATTAGAGACTTCTTTCTCAGGTGACTTTAGGCTGTGTCACATTGACAGATAAAGATAGACAGTCTATTGCACACTTAAAAAGGGATCTAATGTTTGTTGTTGTTGTTGTTTTGAGTAGTCATTTTGATAGATGTGACTATGTTTCTGTGTTTCCTTCAAGACTATAATGTGAGATATTTGCCATCTCATAACTGATGCTCTCTCTCTCTCTCTCTCTCTCTCTGTAATCCAGGTTCATGTGTGAACTTCAGATCCTCCTTCACCTTCTATCTCTTTGTCCCTAACCCCATCACTGGAGAAGATGGTCTCCTACAATTCCCAGGAAGAGTTGTTAATGTCATCTCCAGGGATAAAGTTAAAATTCTAAAAACTATCAAAAGCTGAAAGGCTGACATCCTCTTTGTACCAACTAGTAAAGTTATCAAAATTAACCAGTTTAATGATGAAATAAAGGACTGGGCCTCAGGTGACCAAAGGGGTAAAGAGGAAGAATGGGACAAAGGGAAATGACAGCATTGAGAGCCAGGCACACCAAAGATCAAAATGTTCTTTCTTTGAAATTTTCCCAAGGTCCAGACCTACTACCAATTAAAACTCTGGTATATTGGTGATACTTTCGTTGTAGTTCCAATTTATTTTCCTTTTTGGCACATGGTGGGATTATTATTTCCAAATCTCTGGAGATAGAGGTTGCTACATGACTTTTTAATTCATTAAAATAATCAACAGCAGAAAAGATGAGGTTACAAAAAAGGAGCAGAGGTCATGTGCCTTGAACTGCCAAAATTCCAGAACTGACTGACGCTCTTCCTTCCTCTAGAGTCTGCACTGGTCTAGGCCCAAGTTTAATGATTAGAGATGAGATTTCAGTTGACTTGGGCCTTTCAACATCAATTAGCCATCAAGACAATCCCCCACAGTCATTTCTGCAGGCCAATGTAATCTGGGCAACTGAGACCACAGTTGACCCTGGTGATCATTGGTATGATAATAAACTTAGGCTTTGCTTCTATGGCCAGTGGGATTTGAAGCCTCGTTGCTTCATAGTTAACATGGACTCTTTCAGGCAGCTGATGAAACCTGAAGGAGCTTTTTTTTTCTGAGATGGCTGTAGATGGAGAGAAGCAGTTTAAAATGGAAAGGTTGGATCTAATCAGTAACAAATAGATTTTTTTCTCAAGCTTTCCTCAGAAGCATTGCATTAAATAAAAATGAATGCTATTTGTAAAGCTAACATTATAATGTACACAAACATATAAAATGCTTTTAAAATTATAAATCACTTTGCAAATATTAGCTAAAATACTATTTGTTAACTACAGTTGCATCCAAAGTGACATTTTTTAAATTTTTGTAATGATAATATTTACTTGGCATCCATAAAAGAAATATTTAGTCACATATGGATGATTTAGAATATCAGTGATAGCCTTCCTAAGATATGTGTTAAATATACAAAAAGGGTCAAACTGCTGTAAGGAATGCATTGAAAATGCACATATGTTCAACAGCTCACTGTCATCTTGGAATGTGATATAAAGATTTTCTGAAGTCTATGCCTACACAATTGAGATATACAAGTTAAGTGCTTCTCAGCTTTTACCTGGTTGTTTATATTACACGGGGGTTAGTATGCCTACTATGCCCTTAATACAGAATGAGGAGAATGGAACAGGATCACCACTCCATTGGAACAAGACAAGGCTACAATAGTCAATGATTAGTGTCTTATCCCTTTACTCCTTTGGGCACTAGGATGGGCGCAAAAGCACACAAATGCTCTAATTACCTGTATTCATGCCAAACCTGTAACAATGGATAGACTTTTACATGTGATTAGGTTTAGTAATTCTTTTTATCATCCTGGGATGTGCTGTTATTAAAACTTCTGGGTGTGCATGCTTGCAAAATTGAGAAATTAAGAGCCTATTTTTCAAGTGGACAATCACAATCATAAAGATTCTATTTTTAATGCTCTTACAGAGGACTCAAAACCAACCATATAAAACTATCAGTTCACCACTCAGAGAAAGTAAGGCTTATTCAGTACAGCTGCTCTGTTAGGAAGAACATCTGTGTCACAGAATCTGTAGCTGTCATCTACACTTCTAGCAACAATAGAGTCAAAGCAAGCCTGCCTGACTTAGTCTTGAAGGCTCATCCTCTATCGCTTCCTTCATCCTGGTTATTACTTCCTTCCCTTTTCTATGATCCTTTTTGGGGAGTTTAATTTTGCACAGTTCCACAGCATCATTTGCAGTGATGTTCACATACCAGGTAACTGCCCACATTGACATAGTAAATGTATTTCTACAAATGACTCTAGCCCAGAAGTCCTATCTACAATGAGGATACAGAGGAAGTTTCTATACACATTCCATCCCTTACCTGGGTTGGACTCATGATCCCCAGAATACTTTGTTGTTTATTTTTACTGTCCTTTGTTTCTCCAGATAATTCGAAATACTATCTTCCTAAGCCTCTTTGGCATCCAGGAAAGCATTTGCCATTATTTATGAAGAAGATGCAACAATTCTTGTTTCAATAGGTGCTTTGCCTTCATCCTTAGGGTAAGATAGAGCAAAGGCTTAGTATTTGAACTCGTAACTCTTTTAAAGCCTTATTAAAGTAACCTTCTGTATTTCAGCTGGAATTTGATGAAGAATTTTTACAATGAGAATCTCAAAAAAATGAATAAATAAAATAAAGATTTCAGAGAGACTCGGAATTAGGAGACTATAGCAGTTCACCTTGTTTGGTTGTCAGGGGTCCTGGATCACCCAAGCTCTGTAAATTCATTTTGCTTTCCTGTCACTGTAAATGAAAAAGACTGTGGAGATGTTCCTGCTCACTACGTATAACAACCTCCTGAGGCCAAACCATTCAGGTCAGAAAGTCAAGAACTTAGCCGTGTGACCTTTAACTGTGTCCTAAGAAGAATGAAGCTGACAGTTGTCACCTTTAAGATGGACATGAGTCCCTCACTGAATAGAGTACTCCATCATTCTTTTAGTCTTAGCTTTACAACATCATTTTATAGTGAATTCTCCCTAAACTCTTACATGGAGACAGTAACTAAAGAGAGAATGCTCAGCCTACTCTTTCAAGGAATGGGTTTTTTTTTTTCAGAGCTGAGCTATTGGACCCTTGTCAGCACTAGGAAGGATTTATGAGCTGTTGTTATGGCCTCTCCTCCCTCACACACATGTGATCACATGAGAAGTGAAGCAAGTTCTTCTCGGGGTAGGACAAGAGGCTCCTAAGGCCTTGTTTCCCCATGCTTTTGCCCTCTGTTTACTTTCAGCATTTCCAGGGTCAGCACACAGGACTCTGGGGACCTTGAGATTAAAGCACAAAGTTTTGATGTCCTAGGAATCAAGTCAAATATAAGTGAGTAAGCTCAGCTCTGAACATCTCAGAGGGCACAGGTCAGGCCTGGAAATTATTACATGGAAAATGAAGAAAAAATTATTGAAAATTGTAAAACATCACCCCTACACACACAAACACACCAAGGCATTCTTCTCATCCACATTGCCTTTCTCCCCTATAATCTCTTTTCTCTAGTCTGATTTTGGGGTCTTTCTCTCCCCAGGAATCCATATGGCCCAATTTGTTTGCTACAGCAACCTTTAAGCCATTACCTGATGATTACAAACTCTACCGATGCTTTAATCTATATTAAGTGGATTACAATACAATGAGTCAGAGCCACTGATACTCTTCAAAACATTCAATGAAATGATGGCACAACTGATAATTATCAAACTGAACCATCTATCAGCTCTCTGTATGTGCAAATAACCATCCAGGGAGAAGTTTTTTTTCAGCTGGAACAGGTAAGAGATGTTAAGCTGTGTGAAGAAACTTGGTGAAAGTTGAATAAGAATAAAGAGATGTTTCCCTATTATGACATTTAGGGGGAAAGGCAAATTCCCTAAAGAAGAAAAAAATATTGAGACAAAGCCAGTCAAATTCAGAGACAGTCCTACAAAAACTGTCTGATCTGAGCTAATCCTGGAACTGAGACTAAATGAGAATGCCAAACTCTCCTCCAAGATTAGCTAGTGCCAGAGGTCACCATGGGGCCATTAGGTCATAACTGTGACCTTCCTGGGTGGGCTTTACTCCTTAAGGCTCACTGATGTGCAATAAAGTAGTAACTTGTGGACCCAACTAGCCAAAGTAAATCTTGCTATCAGAATTCTTGGCAGTTTATGATTGGAGAAAATTAGACATTAGATTAATAGTCATTCTCTCATATTTTTACATATAACTACCATGTGGAAATTACATGATTATGTGAATATTTGTAGGCATTATCGAGTATAGAACAATTCACTTGATGTGTAATGATAAAATAGGGCTAGTTTGCATTTCTCTCTCCTCAGGCATGAATAATTTATATATGCTGTGTACTTAAGGACACTTCTTTATCTGTTGAATCAGAGCACAGAATGCTGTGGGCTACAGCTACAGTCTATAGAGAACCACAGCTAACTCATCCTGCTTTGTTTCCCTCTTTCCTTCCTTCCTCCTCACTACTATACCTAGTGGCTAGTGACCATTATTCCTTCATCTTCTATAAAACAGATTTTTTTTTTTTTTTTTTTTTTTTTTTTAGTTTTCTCACATTGGTTAAATCATGTGTGTCTTACTTGGTGTTACTCTTGCTGTTTATGAAACACCATGACCAAAAGAAATTTTGGGAGAGAGGGGTTCATTTTTCTTACACTACCAAATCACTGTTGACCATTGAAAGAAGTTAGGACAGGAACTCAGGGCAGAAACTTGGAGGCAAGAACAGAATCAGAGGCCATGGAAGAGTGCTGGTTACTGGCTACTCCTCATGGTTTGCTCAGCCTGCTTTCTTATAGAACAGAGGACTACCAGCCAGGGATGGCACCACCTACCATGGGCTATGCATTCCCACATAAATCAGTGATTAATCAATGCCCTACAGGCTTGCCTTGCCCACAGCCTAATCTTATGAAGGCTTTATCTTCATTGAGGTTCCCTCCTCTCTGATGATTTTCCCTTGCTTCAAGTTGGCACAGCCAGCATGATGCCTTCTGTGCCTGGATTATTTAACATAACAAACTCTCTTCTAATGCTGTCCACTTGGGCAAACTGGAACAATTATTTTGTTTGTTTGTTTAAATGACCACACCATACTAGATAGGACAATCTGCAGATTAAATGCAATGCATATCATAATATCAGTGTAATTCTCTACAGAAATAAAAGAACCACAAAATTCACATGAAACCACAAAGTATTCAAATAACCAAAGTGGTCCTGAATGAAAAATATAAAACTGAAGGCATTATGGCAATTAAACTGTAAGATGTCAAATATTCCTCATTGGATTAAGATCTTAATGTAACCAAAATTTGATAATTCTGTCCTAAGATATCCAAAGACAATTACTATAGCAGAAGAAACTTACATCTCATGATTAAAATTATCATATTCTTTCCTCAGTATTTACATAAGTGATATGTTTTAAAAGCACCAAATAAAACCACAGCTGAATACCAAATGTAAGTAATCACATTTAAATTAAGGTGCATTTTCCTGCATCCCTCTATTATAGTGGATAGAAGCATGACTTGTGTCTTAGTTAGGTTTCTACTGCTATGACAAACACCATGACCAAAAACAACTCAGGGAAGGAGGTGTTTATTCCATCCTACAGCTTGCAGCCCATCATCCAGGGATGACAGGGCAGAAACCTGGAGGTAAGAAATGAAGCAGAGACCATGGAAGAATGCTGCTTACTGGCTTGTCCCTCAGGGCTTTTTCAGCATTCTTATAGAACACAGGAGTACTAGCCCAGGGGTGACAGTTCCTAGAGTGAGCTGGGGTCTACAGCATCAATCATTAATCAAAAAAGTGTATACCAGAATTACCCATGAGCCAGTATCATGGGGGGTATATTTTCCACTGAAGCTCCATCTTCCCAAATAAATCTAGCACGTGTTAAACTGGCAAAAATTATCAGCACAACCCACTTGCTGATTTTATGCCATGAGATAAGACCCAGTCCATACACAAAATCAGTGAAGTACTGGCTGGTACCAGCTGACAGGAGCTAAAGTGTGTGTGTGTGTGTGTGTGTGTGTGTGTGTGTGTGTGTGTGTGTGTGTGTTTGTAAGTGTTGATCTTATTTTGACAACTTCAAATGGGCCTTAGTGAGAGCACGGAATTAGATTTATAATGAGGTTACATCATGATCGCCAAGTAGGTTTACAATTCTCTAAATCAAAAATGCACTTAATATACCTAACTATTAACTATTGAAGTGTAGTTAGCTAAACCTACCTTAATGGGTTCAGGACAGTTACATTTACCTTCAGATATATAAAACCATCACACACAAAGCTTATTGTATAATAAACTGTTGCATGTACTTTGACAAATGCTGTACTGAAAATGAAAACCAGTGTGATTAGATGAGCACAGTTTCTCACCATAAAACTTTAGGACTTTGTATATTTATTCCAAAGAAATTAAAATACTTCATAAATCAGGTTGTTCCAACTCTCCATACTCTGCCTCCCACCAGCTGATGAAAACTGGCCTATCTTGGGGTATGGAACTTTTCTTTCAAAAATATTAAGTTGGATCTTTCAAAATTAATCACATTTACCTATCATAAGCCATTTTGTCAATATAAAGGTTCAACAAGAAACTGAGTACAATAAATAATATTCCAGTTCAGAAATAAGCATGGATCTAAACTACATTCTCTGGAAGTGACCCTGGGCATATTTGTTCACTGACAACAAATGGCTTCTCCTTTGGATTCCTAAGCCAGAAAGATAAAACTATTCTTAAACTCATTTTTTCATGAATCTGATGATCTTAAGATCTCAGGATGGCTCTCTGAACAGTGTGACCCTATGGTGTCTGAGGCAGAGTAGGAGTCAGGCACTTCAGACAGCGAGGATCCCAGGTCCCAGGTCGAAGGGATGTGAGCAGATTCTAGCCCCTGGTCCTCCCGGGGACTTCATCTCAGAGGCCAGAGCCACAGTCCCAGATTTGACCTCACAGACAGGCCTGCCCTGGACCAGGGCTGAGAGAAGCCTTCTCCAGTAATTCCAGGGTTAACATCATAGATTTCCAGGCCCCACCTTCAAGGCAGGCTGTATCATCACAGAGGGACAGATGTCTCATTGAACAGCATGACCCCGTGGCAGAATGGAAGTCAGGCAGTTTCAGACAGCTAGAATTCCATGGCCTGACCAGAGTAAGAAATCATGCAGACTCTGTGTCCAGAGCAGACAGGAGACACACAACCCCTGTAGCCACAACTGACTAAGATTCCACTAAGACCTGACTAAGAGTGAACTAAGGAAGCAAAGGGCAGACATCGGTGCAAAAATACATATAACAATATAATGAACAACAAGGCACAACCAGAAGAAGCTGATGGCTCTATAACACCAAGACCTGAATAGAGCAATGGAGAGAAAATAGAAGGAAACAACACCAAAAACACCTTTATGAAGATTATAGAACCCTTAAAAGAGGATGTAAAAAGTCCCTTAAAGAAATAGAAGAAAATACAAATAAAAAATTGTTAGAAATGAACAAATCCTTGAAAGAAAACCAAGAAAGAGAAATCCAACAAATGAAAGAATTATTCTAGGGACTAAAAATTAAAATAGAAACAATAAAGAAGGCATAAAACAAAGCAAAGGATGAAATAAAGAATCTGAAGAAATGATTTGGAACTACAAATACAGGCATAAGCAACAGAATCTAAGAGATGAAAAAAAATAATCTCTGGAGTGGAAGACTCAATAGTGGAAATAGATAAATCACTCAAAGAAAACACTAAAACCAAAAGAGCTAACACAAAACATTCAGGAAATTTGGGACACCATGAAAAGTCCAAACCTGAGGATAACAGGGATAGGAAAAGGAGAAGAATATCAGCTCAAAGACACAGACTACATATTGAATAAAATTATAGAAGAAAACTTTCTTACCTTAAAGACGGAAATGCCTATAAAGATACAAGAAGCTTACAGAACACCAAATAGATTAGACCCCAAAAAAGTCTGTTTGCCATGTAATAATTAAGCCACAAAACATACAGAACAAAGAAAAAATATTAAGAGCTGCAAAGGAAAAGGGCCAACTTACCTGTAAAGGCAGACCCATCAGAATAACGCCAGACAATTCAATAGAAACCATGAAAGCAAGAAGATCCTGGTCAGAAGTCATACAGGCACTAAATTAGCATGGCTGCCAACCCAGACTACTATACCCAGCAAAACTATTAACCGTCATAGGTGAGTGACCAAGATAATTTACGAAAAAGACAAGTTGAAACAATACCTATCCATAAATCCAGCACTACAGAAAGCACTAGAGGGAAAACGCCAACTTAAAGATAACAAATACACCCATCAAACCAAAATAATCAATACCACAGAACAAAAACCCTAAGAAAGGAAATTCACACAAACTATTACCAAAAATAACAGGAAGTAACAATCAGTGGTCATTAATATCCCTTAACATCAATGGAATTAATTCACCTATAAAAAGACACACCCTAACACAGTGGATACAAAAACAAAAGCCAACCTTCTGCTGTATACAAGAAACACACCTCAACTCCAATGACAAACACAGGCTCAGAGTAAAGGGTTGAGAAAAAACTTTTCAATCAAATGGCCCCAAGAAACAAGCTGGTGTAGCTATCTTAATATCCACAAAGTAGACTTCAAACTAAAATCAACCAAAAGAGACCAGGATGGACATTATTCATTTGTCTCAGGAAAAATCAAGTAAGATGAGATTTCAATTCTGAGTATTTATGCCCCTAATATAAGGGTAACTTTGTATGTAAAAGAAACACTACTAAAGCTTAAACTCCACATCGAATATCACACTCTACTAGTGGGAGACTTCAATATTCTACTTTTACCCTTGGCTATAGGTCAACCACACAAAGACTCAACAAAGAAATATGGAGTTTAAAAGATGTTATGATGGAAATGGACTTAATAGATATTTACAGAAGCTTTGACCCAAACACAAAGGAATATACATATTTCTCAGCACCCCATGGAACTTTCTCTAAAACTGACCACATACTTGGTCATAAGGCAAATATCAATAGGTACAAAAAGATGGAAATAACCCCTTGTATCATATCAGACCACCATGGCCTAAAGTTAGAATTCAACAACAACAAAAATCACAGAAAGCTTACAAACTCATGGAAACTGAACATCTCTACATGGAACCACTTTTAGGTCAGGGAAGAAGTTGATAAAGAAATCAAAGACTTTCTAGAATTTAATGAAAATGAATCCACAACATGCCCAAACTTATAAGACACAATGAAAGCAGTGTTAAGAGGAAAATTAATAGCACTAGATGCCTATATATATATATATATATATATATATATATATATAAACAAGAGAAAGCTCACACAAGAGAGCTAACAACTCAGTTGAAAGCTTTAGAACAATTAGAAGCAAACTCATCTAGGAGAAGTAGATGGCAGGAAATATTCAAACTTAGGGTAGAAATCAGTACAATAGAAACAAAGAGAACAATACAAAAAAATCAATTAATCAAAAAGTTGATTCTTTGAGAAAGTCAACAAGACAGATGAACCCTTATTCAAACTAATCAAAAGACACACACACACACAGAGAGAGAGAGAGAGAGAGAGAGAGAGAGAGAGAGAGAGAGAGAGAGAGAGAGAGAGTCCAAACTAACAGAATCAGAAATGGAAAGGGGGACATAACAACAGACCCCCAGGAAATTCAGAGAATTATCAGATCATGCTTTGAAAAATCTATATACTCTACTACAATGTAAAACAAAAAAAAATGGACAGCTTTCTGGACAAGTACCAATTAACTAAAATTAAATCAAGAACAGATTAAAGACCTAAACATACCTATAACAACAAGGGAAATTGGAGATATTATTAAAGTCTCCCAAATAAAAAAAGCCCAGGTCCAGATGGTTTCAATGCAGAAATCTACCCAACATCAAAGAAAAATTAATACCAATACTCAACCAAATGTTCCATACAGTAGAAACTGAAGGAATGCTGCCAAAATCTTTTTATGAGGCCACAATCACCTTGATACCCAAGCCACTGAAAGTTGCAACTAAGAAAGAGAACCACAGACCAATCTCCCTTATGAACATTGATGCAAAAATACTCAACCGAATTCTGGCAAACCATATACAACAACATATAAAAAAAGTTATCTACGACAGTCAAGTAGGCTTCATCCCAGAAATGCAGGGATGGTTCAACATGTGAAAACTATAAATGTCATTCATCATATAAACAAATTGAAGGAAAAACACATGATCATCTCCTTAGATACTGAAAAAGCCTTTGAAAAATTCCAACATTCCTTTATAATAAAAGTCCTGAAGAGATCAGGAATACAGGAAAAATTTCTAAGTATAATTAAGGCGATTTACAAGAAGCTGATGGCCAACATCAAACTAAATGGAGAGAAACTCAAAGCAATCCCACTAAAAAAAGGAACTAGACAAGGCTGTTGCCTCTCCTCTTTACTAATTCAATATAGTTCTCAAAGTTTTAGCCAAAGCAATAAGAGAACAAAAGTAGACTAAGGAGATACAAACTGGAAAAGAAGTGAAATTATTTTTATTTGCAGATTATATGATTGTATACCTAAGTGATCCACAAAATTCTACCAGAAACTTCTATAGCTAATAAATAGCAATGTAACAGGATGCAAGATTAATTAAAAAAAATCAGTATTCTCCTTATACACTAAAGATAATTGGTTAAAAAAGAAACATCACCCTTTATAATAGCTGCAAATAGCATTAAATACCTTAGTGTAACTAGAACCAAAGAAGTAACAGATCTGTTTGACAAAAACTTTAAATCATTGAAGAAAGAAATTGAGAGGATATAGGAAAATGGAAAGATCTCGCATGTTCCTGGATAGGCAGGATCAACATAGTAAAAATGACAATCTTATGAAAAGCAATCTACAGATTCAATGCAATTCCCATCAAAATCTCAATACAATTTTTTACAGACCTTGAAAGAACAATACTCAATTTCAATTGGAATACAGGAAAGACAGGTTTGCCAAAACAAATTTTGCTCAACAAAAGAACCTCAGGAGACATCACCATCCTCGACTTCAAGTTAAACTATAGAGCTACAGTAATAAAAACAGCCTGATACTGGCATCAAAACAGACTTGTGAATCAATGGAATCGAATTGAAGACCCAGACATTAGCCCACACACCTATGAATACCTGATTTTTGACAAAGAGGTCAAATAGTAAAGAGGAAAAAAGATGGTATCTTCAACAAATTGTATTTGCATTGCTGGAATGTAGAAAAATGCAAATAGATCCAAGCCTATCACTCTGCACAAAACTCAAATCCAAGTGGATCAAAGACAAACTGTGGTACATCTACACAATGGAATACTACTCAGCAGTAAGAAAAAATGATATCCTAAAATTTGCAGGCAAATGGGTAGATTTGGAGAATATCCTCCTGACCAAGGTATCACAAACCCAGAAAGATAAGCAGGGGATGTACTCACTCATTAGTGGACTTTAAGCAAAAACGTTCTTTTTTCATTGAAAGATGATGGGTGAATAAAGTGATTTGAAACACACACACACACACACACACACACACACACAGAGAGAGAGAAAGAGAGAGAGACAGAGACAGAGAGACAGAGAACAAAACAAAACAAAACTGGTTTGACTGTAGAAGGGTTGCTTAGCAGAAATTTGTGGTGGCCATAGTGCATCCATGGACATTAGCTGTGATGTACTATACTTTCTTTATCTGTAGCTGAGCCTAACCTGACTTGAGAAGCTTTAGATTTTATTTTTTATGTTTCATGTATTTTAGAGGAAGTAGAAGGTACTGTGTGTGTGTTTTTTTAAATCTATTCTGGAATGTTTGGCTTTTTTATATAAAGTTTGGTATTGATTTTCAAAAAACAATAAAAAAGATAAAATGTTTAAGTGTTAAAAAAATGATATCAGGCTGGTCCAAAGCTGATATTTATTACAACTACCCTTTAGACATCTGGCAACCTCAAGCAAGCTATCAGAGGCAAAATGTTTATAGGGTCCGTGGAAAGGTGCAGAGCAACTGAAAGCTAGGGAACAGTTCCTTTGTGTACCCCAGTTCCTCAGTGTAGCCAACCCTCATACTTCCAAAATTGTTAGCAGGAGTTTTTCTTTACTGAAAGAGGAAGTGAAAATCATTATATGAGCACTCTCAATGAGCAAAAGAGAACAGTGTAGAGCCCTTTGGCAAAATAACAGAAGAAATGCATTCTGGTACCTGCCTGTGTTGTGTTATAACTTGGCGAGAGACAGACAACATGTTTCTGTTCTCTCAAAATAATGATAACAAAGAATCTTCTTTGACATAAAGACCAAGGTAATCTAGACAGTCCTCATTTTCCACAAACAATAAGCCCTCTCCATAAACATATACATCACAAATTCATACATGAAATTAAAGCATAAGAATGATTTGAATGTGAATGATAACATCTGTTCTTATATATGTGAAAGTTTAATTTTGTAAAAGGGAAATAAAAAGAAAAGCATGCAAACAAATGTCTAAGTTTCTGGAGCATAGCCATGAAATATTATTGAGATTAGACATGGGTGAAACCATGGTCATGCTAGTGATGAGAAACTGTGCCTCTCTAACCAGATGTGAATCATAACATCTCCATGGAGAAAAACAAGCGGACATCCGGTGCTGTTCTCCTATCCACTGCCACAGAATGGGAATCTCAATGGTGTATTGATTTTAACTTTGTGTGTATACTTGTATGTGTCCTGAACATGTGAGACAAGAGTTCAACTTCGGTGTCTTCCTCTATCACTCTCCACCTTGTGTTTTGAAAGAGTCTTCATTGAACAGGGTGTCAACAGGTTTGGCTAGAAGGGCTAAGCAGTGAGTTCAGCATCTTGCTGTCTCAGCCACACTACTCCTCACCTCACCATCACTGGGTCTCACTGAGCTCAGCATCTGGCTGTCTCCCACTCCTCACCCCCCCATCACTGAGGTCTCAGTGAGCTTGGCATCTTGCTGTCTCCCACTCCTTATGCCCCCATCACTGGGGTCTCAGTGAGCTTGGTATCTAGCTGTCTCAGATGTGCATATTCAGAGCAGCTGTTCTCATGGGCTCCGTGGATCCTTGTGATTGTGAAGAAAACTTTCCCAAGTGAGCTGTCTCCCTACCCCTGATTCTAACTGTTTTAAAATTGTATTTTTGATAATATAATTACACTTCTCCCTTCCCTTTCCTCTCTCCAAATCTTCTCATATACACATCCTGTTCCCCTTCAAATTTTTGGTTTCTTTTTATATTACATGCTATTTTATTTGTATTTGTGTATGTTTAAACCTATATGCTGCTAAATCTAACATGCTCAGACTATGTAATTCACTTGTGTTTTCAGAGCTGACCATCTGGCACTGAATAAGCAATTGGTGAGCTCTTCCCTAAGGTGAATATGATCAAAATTCAAGTATGGAACTGCCAAAGGACTAATGTCAAAAAGTATTAAAAGGGTAACAATTGCATGATGAGGTATAATGAAGTAGGGGTCTCATGTCACAGTCACGGAGGCACAAGTTAGCACAGTTTTCTTCTCTGAAACAGTCTGGGCACACTAAAGAAGAGTTACCAGTGATCAATTACTCTTTTCAATATCTTCCATTAGAAACTGATGTTAGAGAAATCATTCTGTCAGCGAACAAAACACTTTCATGTTGGAGAGGAAAGGACTGATTAAGTAAAGAAACTTATCTTGAGAAAATTAAATAGAAATTTTCTGAACAATGTTATTTTTTGGTAGAATTCTTGAAGTTTTGTATGTAACCACAATATTGTGCAAAATTAAAAAACAAAAGTCTGAAGTTGCTTGTCTAGCATATTTAAGATTGAAGAACACAGACAAAACACTACCAGAAAATAGGCCTGAGTGTTTTAAATAGTTATCTGAGCGTAGTAGAGAGTAAGTAGATAAAAATCATTCAAGAATGAAAGATATCCACTCACACTTTTCTGTGGTTATTCCCCAGGAAGGGCAAGGAATCCCAAGGTGAGTCAGTTTGGTCTGGTATGTCCAGTTGAGCTAAGACGAAGTTCCTCATCCCAGTATCAAGGCTGAGGAAGGTGTGCCTCTGTAGAGAATGGGCTCCAAGAAGCTAATTCATGCATCAGGAATAAACATACATAGTCCTCGGCAAATACCTAGATCCAGATGTCAGCATGGCCCCACGTGGCAGGGCAGGTCATGCTGTCACTGGGGCCATACTGATCTGAGTGGCCTGTGCTGCCATTCTGAAACATGGTGACATCTGACCCCAAGCTACTGTTGAGGGCCTTGTCTGGGTCCATGGTCCTGTTCCAGCTGGACACATGTTGAAATGTAAGGTCATTGCTGAGCTGGCTCCACCCTTCACTGGCCCTAGGAGCAAACTAATACACACAGAAAAGTATTAAATAAAATTTGACATCCTTTTGTTATAACAGTCTCTCCCTGAGAATTGTTTCATGCAGAGCAATGAGTGGAGTAGAGTGATAACTGACATGATGACAACCAGGATACCAAGAGAGTGAGGAGGAGCCGTAGTCAAGGCATACCTTACAGTGATCACATTCCTCAGAACTTACCTTCTCCAACTAGACCTGTGTCTTTCATTGTCTCCCAACAATCGCCTTCTAATAGGAATTAATTGGTATTAATCTGTTTATTAATTTAGAGCTCCCAGGTACCGATTCATTTATCAAATTAGAGTCCTCAAGAACCAATTATTGATCAATGAATGAATTCACCATTTGAGGCCTAAGTCTTCAACACATGAGCCAGGGTTGGGGGAGGCAGTTCATATCCAAACTATGGCAAATAGCTACTTAAAATTTCTATTCTATTTAATAATGAAAGCCCTAAGCTGAGTAATTAAGCAAGAAAAAAAAAAAAGAAAGAAATCTATCCAAATAGGAAAGAGGAAAATTGTCTTACTTGCAGATTACCTGACTTTAATTACTTGTGGAAATTTCTAATCTTCAGCACAAACCTAGTATAATTATAAACATGTTCAGTAAAGATTTATAATACAAAAGCATCACATAGAATTAGCATCATTTCTACATGTTAACAGTAAGTTATCCACAAAAAAATGAAACAATGAAATAATTCTTTGTGGTGGAAATGCTCTCTGTATGATGTAAATAAAGTAACTGGTTTGGCCTATGCACAGCACCATAGAAGTGGGTGGAGAATCAGAGGACAGGCAGGTAGAAGGAGGGGGACTTAGTCAGTCGCCATCCGACCCCCAAGAAGAACAGAGACATGTAAGAAATACAGGTGAGCCACGGGCTGGGCCACGTGGAGGGTAGATTAGTAGATTACAAGAAATGGGTTGATTTAAGATGAAAGAGCTAGCTAGTAATGTGCTTAAGACATGGGCCAAACAGTATGAAGTTAATATAAATGTCTGATTCATTTCTTTGGGGGACAAAAGCCGCTGTGGGCCAGGTACAAAACTCTGGGCCCAAACGGGCCTGGGAAACTTTCTACAAGAATTCTATTTGTAGTAACTTCAAAAATAAAACAAAACATGTAAAAGTAAATTTAACCAAGGAGTTTATATCCATAATACATTGAAAATTACATAATACTAATGAATGAAATTAAAAACAATACAAATAAATGAAAGAATAGCCCATGTTCATGAATGTGAAAACCAAGGCTGTTTAAAATGCCCATGCCACTCAGAACGATCTAAAGATGTTCTCAAATCCTTTTCACAATAGTTTTTTAAGAGCTTCTTACTTAAGGGTTTTAGATCACTATATACTTATAATTACAGCTTTAAACCTGCCAAAGAGAATTTTCTAGTAATGGAAACAATAAAGAAGCTTTTTTTCTCTTTAATTTATTTACTGTCTCAGTATTATGGAAAGGCAGATTTAGTTACTATGCCCAGAGAGTTATTGGCATATTTTCAGTAGTTCATTTTGTATTGATGCCACTTCAGGTACTATGTCTATGGGAGAAAGCTTTCAATAATATATTCTAAGCAAGGCAATGCCAAGATTTTTGTTTTTCATGAAAGTTGACAGGCTGTAAAAAATGAGATAGTTCTGCAAAGGTATTCATGATATCCAATGACCTACTTACTTCTCTGGATTTTTATTCATTCAGTGTCTGAGAATTTCATAGTGTTGCTACCCCACTGACTAATTTAAATGAAGAAATAATTGTGTGTGATATATGTTGTATCTATTTTGCATGCTAATATATTCAGCATGCTTCCTTATTTCCAAAGACAGGACTAGACAAAGTATCTGGTCAGTTTGCTATATATAGACATCATTAATTAAATTAGAAAATTTTATTGCTCTACTTTTCATCTATTTAACATAAATTTTGTTTCCTGTGAGTTCTATCTCACAGAAATTTAGTTTCTCTTATTCCTTTTAGCCCCATCTCCCACATTTTAAATATTTATGATGTTCTATGTTGAGTTCCCTTTGGCCCTTATGTATGAGTGAAGTGAATTCTTAGCGGATCATTTGTTCCAGGTTTCTACATAAACATGTGGCAGTGGTACTAGTCCATACAAAAATAGTTTCTTTTAAAAGTCAAGACATGTCTTAAAATAACTATCTTTAATCTTCAATGTGCATAGGGAGCCAAGAGCCACTCCACTGAATTATTCATAGTTCAGCAACATTCTCATCCCTCGCTGTTATACTAACAAAGTGCTTCCTCTAAATATGCACTGTGTGTAAGCCTTTGTCAGCCATACCACCATATACTGCTCTGCTTCTTACCAACGAAAATGGAAGAGGACCCTGCTTCAGCCTCTTGAGCTCCATTCCGCTTGTGGGGGCTGAGTGTGGCTGTTCCCTCAGGGAGTGCCGCTGCTCTAGAATTATACTTTGCCAGGTTTTTCCTTGACATTCACAACTACATGCATTCTCCATGTCCTCCCATCTCCCTGTCTCTTATTACAACTTCTAGACCCCATTCCTTCTTCTTTTGTAGTTCTGAGACTTGTTCTCACTAAAAATAGAGTGACCACACCTGGGTTTTGTTTCCTTATTACGGTGGTCTGATTTTGGGAGCAGAGGGTACCAACCCATTGCCATCCTAATATTTTAAGGGCACTAGAGTTACCATATGGTGCCATGGGAAGGCATAAGTAATCCCTCCTATCTAGTTTCCCTCCTGATCAATATAAATTAAGGAGAAGGCATCATTTAAAACTGTAAATTATTCCAAATGCTCTGGCTGCATTACTCAGATAGATCCCATTAAGACAGACATATTTACAGGGCCATTTTTATTTTCACTGCTGTCATGACATCAATTATGGAAGCATGTATACCCAAATAGGAAAGAACAATATTGTAATTTTATCTCTTAGAGATCTTGAAAGCTGGTGGTAAACAATATTAGCCATTATCTTCAGAGAAAGAAATATAAAATTCAATGAGAATCCTCAGAAGACTGACATGTAGATTAATGACATTATTTACTCCTTGGATGTTTATTTTGGTTGCATGGTCATTGTTTACACGTGGCTGACACATTGTAGGACATTTTGTTGCCTAAACTGCTGCAGACCCTCCCTTCTTGACTAATGTTGCCAGCTATTAATTATTTGCAGTAGCTTGATTTTCTGCTAATAATTTCAAAATCACTTTGGCAAAAATTGGAAAGAAGTAATGAAAAACAGAGACAGGCATTCCTCAAACTACATAACAATGCATTTGGAACTTAGTTTGGATTATGGAAGATAAAAACCTAAAGGGAAAAAATAGCTCTTCTATTGTGGAAAACACTTGGAGAATATCTTTGAAATGTTGGTGACACCAAGTTCTTTATGAAGATGAATTATGGTCCTGATGGAGTGAAAACACAAGGGAATTTTCAATGAAATGTTTTCTTTCTTCTTCACTGGGGCAATGTTTGAAATGGGAGCAGAGGTCATGTTTTTAAGCAAAGTGGCTGTCAGCACGTGTAATTTTCTTTAGTAAATCACCTGGAATCATATAAACAAAAAGATTGTAGACACAAAATTAAAAGACATTAATTTAGTGCCTATTTTCAATTGAACTGTGATTCTGTGTGTGAAGAATTAAATAATGCCTTTGAAATTTTTTTAAGCTTTCATTCAAAGGACTCTAATGAGAATGAAATTCTGCTTAGGAACAATTAAAACCATGATCAGACTTTATGATCTAATTACTTCCTCATTAGCCACTTAAAATGCCCAAACTCATTGAGGAATCAAAGCAAGGACTTATAGTTCTTTTGTTCCATACATGGGGATCTATATATTTTTCCTACTTTCAAACAACCATTCTTATTTTCAGAAAAAAAAAAGGTAACAATTTTGGTTAAAGTCCCAAGGACTCCAGGTTGGAGCTCAGTGCAATACACACAGCCACTTGTTTCTCTGCCCAGGGTCTATCTCCTTCCCATATTACCTGTCTATTTTTCTTGAGCCCTCTGCCCTTTAACATGGAAGCATGGGGAAATTATCCTGCTTACCACCAATAGAAAATTCAGCCTCTAACTATGTGACAAGAATCAGTTAAGCAGAGGTTAAAGAGTGAGCTCCACAAGGTTTCGATTCATGATAAAATGACCTGGTGGCTTGTGTTATGAATTTGCACTGAATTCGAATGTATAAACATTTTACATTCTAGGTCCCTCATGGGCTTTGGAGCTGGTATGTCTATTAATCTCTAAGGAATTGAGTTTCAGAATTAGATATTTGGGTTCAGTCATTGGCTCTAAGCATGAATGTCATAAAACAAAATTGAAACCAGCCTTGAATACAGAGGAAGCACAACAAGGCAAGCTTCAGTGCACATTTTTAAGAAGCTGAGCAAAATCCCCACTAGCCATTTAACTGATGCCTAATATATCAATATTTGTGAGGGTGTCCAGAATGTTGCATAAAAGTGTCATAAATTTCTTATCCCTCCCAGAAATGTTTTCACGACCCTGTCTCTGATGTTCATCAATGCGTGACAGAATGTTTCATTGCAGGAAATAAAATAAGTGAATATTCAAATGGCTACTTCAAATATGAATATGCTTAATAACCAAGTTACATAATTCTACATTTTTTTTTTAAAAAAAAGGCCCTTAGTCTTTCAGGTCAGTCTTCTTTTCTTTATGCCAGGGATGCATCTCTCTTAGGAAACAGGAGAAACATAGGAGCTGCTCACCTCAAGGCTGACATCTTACTTCTTACACGTGACTGTTTCGCCCATCACTTCCTCCAAGTTTACTTCTTTTCTCATTCTCTGCACTAATTTATTCACAGATGTTTATCAAATATTAAAGGACTAAAGGTGCTTTGAATTCACCAGTGGTTAAAACAGACACCTTTGGCTTTAAGAAGGCTATGTGTTGTACTGTGTGGTTATCTGGTAGTGTAATACACTTCAGGGTCTCCTATGTTGTTGGTTGTTTTTGACTCTTTTGACACTTTGTTCTTTGGGGGACCTGACCAAGTTTCCAATTAAACACAAGGAAGCTTATTCTTTGTTATAAATGCCGGGCCTTAGCTTGGCTTGTTTCTAGCTAACTTTTCTTAACTTAAATTAACCCATATGCCTTTTGCCTCAGGGCTTTTATTTTTCTCTATTCCTGTGTACATTCTCTTTCCTTCATACTCTATGGCTTGCTTTGTAGCTGGGTGGCTGGCCCCTTTTTTTTTTACTCTCCTCATTCTCTTGTTTCTTGGTCTTCCCCCATTTATTCTCTCTGCCTATCTTTTCTCCTACCTTGCTATTGTCTGTTCAGCTCTTTATTAGACCATTTAAGGTGCTTGAGACAGGCAAAGTAACACAGCTTTCACAAATTAAACAAATGCAACATGAAAGAATACAACACATCTTTACATAAACAAATGTTCTGCAACATAAACAAATGTAACACATCTTAAAATAATATTCTACAAAACTCCTACAAATACTAATTCTATGTACCTAGCTACAAGTAATGTTGAACCTACACAGAACTTTATTTTCTTTTCTGCATAGAGGTAAATAACATACATGACAAATGATCTTGACTGGCATTAAGAAAAAAAGATAGGATGCAAAGATAAATAGAACCAAGGATACAATCTTATTCTACTGGTCCATAACCTACTTAAATAAGCTCACTGGGTCTAAGTTTCCTCAATATGTAAGTGATTTTAGTACCATTTATTTAGCAAATGAAATAATTTCGTTCATTCAAGTATTTATTGAGCACCTACTTTATACTGAGAACCGTTCTAAAAATTAAAGATAGGGCACTGAGAAAAAGAGAACAAGTGCACTCTGTGGACCTTTCTAGAAAGAAATATTATAGGAACTTGTAGAACTCACCCTGATCCCTTGTAACAAAAACTGAAACAAAAAATGACTTTGAAGTTTTGTCCAAGTAGCATCAGGGTTAGTGTGTACCTGCTGTATGCCTCCAGAGGGCTCTGTTTTGATTTCTGTGTGGATCAGTTTCAATTAGTGACGCTTTGTATAATCCATAGAGATTACATTCTAGTGTTTCTCAGAGAAGATGTTGTATGAGTGCTGGTAGGAAATGTACCAGTGAGTTACAGTGGTTCCTGTAACTCATGTTCCATGGTGCAGATAATCTGAAAGAACAAGACAGGGAAAAAGGCCTGGTTTGGAGTTACTGGGATGGGATAAAAGCTATCCCAGAAGAGCAAGCAAGATGTAGTCCTGCACCTGGACAACCCAGTCATCATCTCCCCAGGCCCTTGCCTTGTTGTCTGACTTCTCCAGGGTCTTAAGGCTTGTACCTACTTTCCAAGTAGCAGAAGCCATAGTTTGCAATATTGCATGTTAAAGTAATAGTTATGTCTTTACTAGATCAGCTAAGCCATTGAAAAGCACTTGGCATGCCATGTTGTGTGATGTCTCACAGTGCTCTCTTGACCGTTGGGTCTTATAAAAATTAAATGAGTCTGAAAATTCATTGCTCAAACCATCAACTAAGTTGCCACAAAAGTATATATGCATATTATCACATGTATCACAGAACACATATGAAAGTCAGAGACCAAAATTAGTATCTCACCTTCTACCTTGAATGAAACAGGATCAATTCATTGCTTTCTGCTGTGTATGTCAGACCAGAAGGCCCACCAGTTTCCAGAGATTCTCCAGTGTCTACCTCCAATGTTTCCAATGTCCCTAAGAGGACACTGATTACAGTCATTTATGCTAAGCATTTAGCTTTTGTAGTAATAGGTTTCTGGCCTGTCCAGCCCATGGTCCAGATCCACAGATCCATAGTCCCACAGTTCTATAAAACCACACAGATGCTTATATTAATTATACTCTGCTTGCTGATTGACCTGGGGCCAAGGCATATAACTTGCTAACTCTTTACTCTTAAACTAACCCATGATTCTTATCTTGTTTAGCCATAGGGATTGGTACCTTTTCTTAGAGCAGCATTTCAACTTCTTTCCTCTGCATCTGCTGGTGTCTCAACATGATGTCTCTCTGACTTCTCTGTGGCATCTCTTTGGCTTCTATGTGGCATCTCTGTTCTACTCTTCATGTTCCCAGGGTTTCCTTAGTCTGCTAGTCCCACCCACACTTCCTGTTTGCCTTCAGCCAGTCAGCATTTTTATTAAACCACTAGGCAGGGCAATTATTTACAATGTTACATAATCCCACTACAGGCTTTTACATAGATTTTTCAGGATGCAAGAACTTTCTATCCTAGGAGCAATCTCCTCAACCCATGATCAGAGTTGTTCTAAAATCTGCTCTAGTTCCAAAGTACGTAATCATGAATTGTCATTCTTTTTACAAATAAAAATTCTTATCATGCTTCACGATGAATGCCTTTTGCAAACAGAGAATGTGTATAAAAATGTGTTGCTACTTTTTTTTTTTTAGATATGAAGGATCTTTGTAGGGATTTATACATACTCAGAGTAATCAGTAATGATTTGTCACTATGTAACTGTCTATCCTCTCTATTGTCTATGATGAAATAGTACTAGGGACTCTGCTAACTCCGCTAAAATCCTGTGCACCTTTCTAATCACTCATTCCCCCTCTCCCTATTTCTTATTTTCCCATCCTGTCATATTACCTTTTCATTTCTCAGTAGTTAATGGCTCTGCAGTGATATTTTGGTTTTTTTAATGGTCACATCCTGATAATCTAGAATTTTGTCTAGTATGTAGTTCATATTTTTAATGGCTGCATAAATTTAGGAGGTTTTTTTGGCCCCTTTGGGATAATAATAACAAATAGGCACCAGGCAGATATTAAGAACACAACACTCTTATAAAAGAACATACTATCATATTCATTCAAAATAACTCTCCGAGTCTCTGGGAATACAAACTTCTCCCAGATAAATAGCAGAATTGGAATTTGAGCCCAGGCACCCCATCTCCGAGTTAAACACTCGGCTTTCTTGGACTTAAAAGAGTTAGCAGACAGTATATAAATATTTTCCCATTTTCTTTTAATTTTAGATTTCTCTGTAGCTTGCTATTAGGTTAATATTGGCATATACTCACTTATGTCCTGAATATATAGCCATAAATTTATGGTTCAAAGTCCTATAGGCAACTGTTCACAACAGAAGGACTTCTTTCCAACTCCTGTGCTCTGACTACTCCTGCTTCCTAAATGCAGGAGGTAGATTTCTTCACCTCTAACTCTAATTTGGCACATGCCCCGCAAAAACCATGAACAGAATACTTATCTCTCTGTAGTGTGGTCCTCTTGCCTGGAGGATGGGGATAGTCAAATGCCCTTCATGTCATTCTTAGAAAGATTGAAGTGATCAAGGCACACAAGATGTATAGACATGTGCCTCTCACAAAACAAGTACCAAAGAAAATGTTTGCTGCTATTGGCTTTGTGTTCCCGCTCAGATATTGTATGCATTTCAAGATACATGCTTATGTTCACACATTCCTTTTTATTTTCCATTTTTTAAAATATAATAAGTGTCACTCTGTCAGCACGATGATTGTGGACACAAAGATCTCTGCGCTCCAGTCACTTCTCGGTCTTCAGAGTTCATCTCTCTGTATCACAATCTTAATTTTTTGACCAAAATTAAGTCTGAATATATTTTCATTTGGCCTTTCTGATAAAATACTTTTCTTGAAAAAACATCGATTCTTCTGTCATTTTTCTGTCATCTCCCATTATTGTGACAGAGACTGAAGGGCAGTCTGGGGTCAGCATGTGCTCAACAAGCACTAATGAGACCTGGCAATGACACTTGAGTGACTAGGTAGGCTCTTGTTTTCTGAAACTGCTTTGAATCTGATTCAGACTGGGAGGGAGAGCTCTGAAGGCAAGGTGGATTTGCAATGGTGAGCCCACTGTTTTCACCTACTTTATGGCATATTGAGAATGGGTATTTTCTAGTAGAAATTGTGAGGAAGATGCCCATCAATTCCTAGCCTTAACCCTGCCCAGTGCACTGTTGTCCTTGGTACCACCATTTGAAAAACAAAATAAAGAAGCTAGGCATGTGTAAGACATAGCTGTCAGCCAAGACTGTAAGGGGAGCATCCATCTTAATTACGACTGCAGCTTTAAAGGGAGGGAAATATTGCAAAATGGGTCAAGGAAGAACTGCTGGAAATGGAAGGTTCTAGACACCGGCTGTGAATCAAATCTCCTCCATGCTGCTTCCTACAAGTGGTGGTGACTCAGAGCAGCATCTCTGAGCAGGGTGACCAAGGGAAGACAGATTGCAGCTGCCAGCAGAGAGCACCACATGCATGAGAATGGTCTGACACGCTGCCACCTTCAGGAGCAGGAATGGGTGATGATGCTGGGAATAGACAGGCACACTGGTACTCTCTCACAGCCAGTCTTCATCTTAGGAAGGGTGATGGAGGGAACATTCAAAACTGCTTTTTGTCTGTGTGCTAAGTCAGGGGACTTAGAATCATCAGGGGTAATGAGCACAAGCAGTGTGCCTCTCCAACTTGGATTGTGTGGCTTCAGAGAACATTTGGAGACTGTGCTATGTCCCTGTGTTGGTGACCTAAAAGTAACAGACTGTCTCCGGACTCTGATGCCCATCTTCTGAATCCTCCAGGGAGCTTTTGTCCTCCCCAATTCGGCTTCATTAAGCTTCTGCAGCTCTGTATTTCACCATCTGGAAGTCCCCCAGGAAGGACAGCATCACCTTCGGAGACTGAGGCTATGCTGGATCTGGGTACAGAGTTTTCTTCATGTGGAACGCGGAGACTGCTTGGCTTTCCTGGTTGCACTAAACAAACGGACTCAGCGAATCTTGGGGAATCGAAACTACACAGTTTCACTCTGCCCTGTAACGCTGTCAGTTGGCTTTCAGCATTCCCTTGTCCCCGCAAAAACCTCAACATGAATCCTGTGCACAGATGTTGTACAATGGGAGCTTTCAGGACTCTGTTGGCACCTGCAACTCTGGGTTAACAGTGTCATGCAGGGGGACAGTGCTTACGGGGGTGAGGGGGGGGATGCTGAAGCTGAGAACCCCACCAGCAGCAGATGAGCAGAGGCAGATAGCTGAGTAAACGGGGGATGGGAGCTGTTAATTAAAAGGCTCTTTTGCTGCCTCCCTGAGTTTTCTGAGTCTCAACTGAAATCTCACTGTTCAAAACATAGAAACCAATTTATTTCCATCATTAACCTTAACATACTCAGAGACTCAAAGGGAAAACAGACCACAAAGAAAAAAATGTATGGCCGGGTAACCATACAAAAAGTGTACAGTTCTTGGTAATCAACCACAGAATCCATTCTTAATAATAATAATAGTAGTAGTAGTAGTAGTAATAATAATAATAATACAGGCTGGCTCTGGAGTCAAGCTCTGAAATCTTCTCTCTGTCTTTATCACTAACTACAAAGAATCAATACAAAGTGGCACTGATTACATGCCATTTTTCCCCTGCCTCTCATTTGTGGCACAAGGGCTCAGACAGAAGACATCACTTATAAAGATTACAGGATAAGATATGCCTGAACTAACTAGAGCCATGCCTGGCTCACATGAGGCATTCAGTAGATGTTACCTATTGTCATCACCACCATAAATATCATTCATCAGCATCATGATGAATTTCCCCTCCACCAGAAGGACATGGGATTGGCATCCTAAACTGATAGGTATCAAGGAGCCTGAGCAGTATGTACAGCCATGTATGACCTGCAGGAACAGTCTGGCTGGCTCTCTGGGCCTGCCACTGCTGCCATTACTAACTAGTGTAGTCAGCATTGGTGTCTCATAGAAATACCGCTTGTTTCTAATATGAATTCAAAAAATTACCAAAGCCAAATTTATCTGAGAACTCTATACAGCGTTTGACCTATATTGTATCTTGTCCTTTATTTTTCCATGCTCACATGCTCCTTTCTGTCTTCTTTGGGTTCTGCACACTCCAAGTTCAAGGACCCTAACCCCTGACTTACTGTACTCCAACCCCACCCTCTACATGTTCCTTCATGCCACAAGGCCTTCCCCATACTGAACGCTTCTTTCCCTCTGATCATCCCAGAAGTATTTGATGATACTGCCTCATGTGAACCTCTCTCTACACTCCCCACACTCACAGCATCCAGGTTCAACACCCTCTTTCACTTCCAGGGTACTGTCTAACATGTGGAAGTGGAGGCCCATTCTGACATTTTCAGAATGGTCCAGTTCCTTCTGTTACTGTGACAAAACGCCCTTACCAAAAGCAACCTTGGGGAGGAGAGGACATATTTAGCATCTACTTTGAGGTCACAAGTCCATTATTTAAGGTAGCTTGGGCAGGAGTTCAAGCAGAACCTTGAAGTCAAAAACCATAGAGGAGTACTGTTTGCTGGCTTGCTCAGGGGTTTATGCTTAGCTAGCTTTTCTATGCAACCTGCCTAGGAAGTGTGCCACCCACAGTGGGCTGAGTTCTCCCAAATCAATTAACAATCAAGACAATCCCCACATGTATGTCTGGAGGTGCGCTCCGATGGAGAGATTCCTTAATAGAGATGACTCCAGGTTATGTCAAGCTGACAAAGCTAACTGGAACATTGAGTATCCCCCATCTGTTGAGTGAGTAAATGAATAAAACAAATTGTTTTTGTTCTTTGTGAATGAAGGGAGAGTGTGTTGGGTAGAGGGGGAAAGAAAGGGGAATAAAACCACTTCAGGACTCAAGAGCCAACACATACTGGAGAAGGGTGTGTTTGAAGAAACTGCATGAGTGGTGCATCTAAGAAAAGGTAGAGGATACATGGGAGGGGTCAGTAAAGGGTCACTGACAATCGAAGAGAGTGGGGAGACTTGAGAGCCTGCTGTAAAGAAACTGCAACTCACATGCCCCATGTCCTAGTCAGAGTTGCTATTGCTGTGAGAAAACATTATGACCAAAACAACTTGGGGAGGAAAGGGTCTATTTCACTCACATTTCCATTTAATAATTCCTCTCAAACACATTGGCAATGAGCTCCGAAAACTTTTAAGTTTTATAATTTAACCGATTCAAACTAAAGAGCAATGTCAACAAATGTATGCTATCATCACAAGACTGTCTAAAAACAAAACTCCAGTGTGTAACACACACACATGTACACACAAAGAAAAAGAAAGAACAGAAAAAAAATGGCAGCTCGAGCTAAGGATGGGAAAGCTGCTTTGCTCTGTGGAGGAAGCCTCTGCCTGAGCAGAGATCAGGCGTAAACCACACTGTGGAATGAAAGAAAAAAGACAAGCTTTCCGTCTGAAACATTCAGTACCTCAGCCACCATTTCTGCTCCCATAAGAAAGGCTTTTCATATGTTATATAATGAAAGGAAGTTATAATTTCAATATGTCCAAAATGTTTAAATTTGTTTCTCAAGCACAGTTTTTAAGTATAAGAAAATTTAAATACCCTGTCTCCAATTATCCCCCAGAGACGGCCATTCACATTCTAGCAAGAAAATATCACATTACCAGCTAGGAAATAAAGGGTGCACATAATCTAATTTGCAATAGAGTATCTCTATTTTCAGCTCAATGCACATAGTTTTCCTTTTAGGTTGGTGATAATAGCTGTTGCAGAATTGAGTTTGCACAATTCTTAAAGTGAGATAGTTCTCAAACGATTTGGTCTCGGGGCTCTTTCATACACTAAGAGATTATTAGGGAATTCAAATAGCTTTTGTTTGTGTAGATTATGTATATAGATACTTACCATAACAATAACAAAAAGTTAAATTTAAAACATATCTATCCATTATCTTAAAATAAGAAAAGGCACGTTATACACTAACCTAAGCAATATAGTTTATGCAAATAGCTGTAGTTTCTAAGACACAAAATATCTAATTAAAGAAGATCCAAGTTCTGATACTAGTCCCTGTATTTAACCTATCATGGCATGTTGGTTGGTTGAAACACATAAAGAAACCACTGCCTCTTGGAGATTTATAATTAGAAAAGGGAGGAGTGTGTTAAGACCTTTTCAGATATTCATGCCACTATTTCATACCTTGACAAGCAGGGGCTCTTAGATATTAGTTGCAATATGGAAAATAAAATGGTATCTGCAAACCTTCTGTACTCTTTTGATAAAATTCATTGCTATCTTCTGCCTTTTGCCCGTAGTTTTTACCCTATAAAAACCTGGAACATCATAAATCCCTCAGTCACTGAGCTGGGCAACTCTTCTAATTTTTAAAAATATATGAATATAGAGAAAGAAAATGTCTGTTCATGAATGAAGAGCCTGCAGATGCCAGAGGAGAGCATCAGATAGGCTGGAGTTAACAGGAGGTTAGGAGCAGCCAGCCATTTGGGAGCTGGGACTGCTAGTCCACAGCAAGAATAGTATATGGTCAACTGCTGGAGCCATCTTTCCAACTCACAGTTTCCAAATTTTAATAGCTATAACAAAAAAGTCAAGTTCATTAAGACTACAGTAACACAGTGAGAAAACAGCTTAAAATACTGAGAAGTTGTTAAGCTCTAGATGTTAAAATTATAAACATTGCTTGATAATTTAGATATTACTATTATTTTCCTGGAAGTGACAGACTTTGTTAATTATCAAAAAATATGTCAAACATTAAAATATAAATAACTATAATTAGTCATTTCAGTAAAAAATGAGTGGTGATTTTTTTTAAATGTCTCATGGTTTGCAACTCCAGGGAAATCAGACATTTTGAAACAACCATCGTCCTTAAATATATAGAAGAAATGGTTTAGATTTATCTTCTTGCTATATAGAACAGTAAGAAAAAAGCTTACTCAAATATCAAAATTTAATAAAAATCATTGGTTCTTCAATGGTTGCAGCATGATTTTTACTATGAGTCTGTGACAGTGAGGAAAATGGTATTTAATAGCATAATTTAGTGTTACTGCCTTGATTTCTGCTCAGCATACACCTTGACTATGGAATAGTTGGTAAAAATGCCAATAAAGACAAAAGGGAAAAATATTATGTGTTGTAAAAAGAGCTTGGGACACATGAACAACTCAGAAGGCTCCTGAAGCACTCCAGGGTCTGAGCATCATGGGACCACTGATTTATTTAAAATGAAATAAGAGGATTCAATGCACACAGCCTAATCTCACGCGTAATTTATTGCTTACAAAGTGATCCATTTTTACTGATTTCCACTCATGAAGAATAGTGGGATGCGATTTGATGAAATGATCACAAGACATTTTTTTTCAAAGCCTGTTGTTGAGTCCTTAGTTTGGTCTGTTGCATCACTAAAAAGACAGAAGTCATTTATACCACGTATTTGGTCATTGTCACCCAAATGACATGTTTTGTGAGTCTCTTAGCAACAAAAAGCAGTTGATGCTAATAGAAAGACAATCTGGAAAGCAAGTCTTCAGAAGACTAACCCTGAGCACATATTTATGGAATGAGATAGGTCTCTGTTCATTAATATTAAAAGTTACTCTGCAGGCAAGATGCTCTATCTGTGTAGTCATTTCAAGTCTCTGTTGCTTCCAGTAGAGCAGAGATGTCCATTAGGCTTCACCTTTATCAAACTGACAGGTGAAGAACTGAGATCTGGGCTTTTCAAAAGAATTGCCCAGCCCATGCTGACAACTATAGTGAAAGTCTACTGAATCATCCCAGGTGTTTTTGAATTTGCCAACAAGCAGAGACAGGAATAAAGCATGCCAACGGCCATTTGAGGATGGCTCTGCCCACGGGGCAGGTAGACACCATGCAGGCTCTTGTTCCTCCAGTTCATGTTAGAACAAGGTCTTGACTCCCAGTTTCCTACATGGATGGGTTTCTCAAAGTTATGACCATTGTATGAATATAAAAAGGGTTATCTGATTCACCCATCATTGTGAAGAATGCATGGAAGAAAATAGTTTTCTATGTCGCTGGCACGAAGTCATAATGCCATCCTTTGGTCCTGTATCCTAACAAGTGATTACATGGTCCTGACACAAGATGGGTAATTTCCAGTCCTTAGTGAACTTTACAAAAGCTTTACATGTTTAAGGTTGGGGAAATGCAAATGTGGGTTAATATTAAGATCTTGCATACTTTACCCATTTCTCAGTGTAATTGTAACTTTCTGAGCTACTTATACCAATAGACATGTTCCAGAAAGGCAAAATTTTTAGTCAAAGCACTGTCAGATCTAAAGCACCCTTACTAGGACATAGTGTAGATTCTCAAGCCTACAGAAAAGTCTTTTCTGTTGGTCTGGCACAGACTTCATAGGAAGGCTTTATCTGTGCCTGTGCTGCATAGTCTTCACTTCCCTGTGTGTGCCATAGGCTTCAGATACATGGAGATGGCTGCCAAGTCCTGGACCACAGATGCCTGTTGTAGTACCACATTTTTAGAGGAGCCAGGAAATGGACTTAATAGGCATCACCAGAGTCTCAAGATGGTAACAACCATCTCTTTTTGTTTTTCTCCTTCATTTTCAAAATAAAAACACCTCTCTCATCTCCTCCCACCTCACACATTTCACTAGTCTCTATGTCATCACATGACATAAGTAATTGCAGTTACTTCATTAATAAAAACACTGATCAAAGCCTTTGCATATATTGGATGTATCATTTTTTAAATTTCAATAGCATAATCAAGAAAAGTTGTGAGTCCTGTTGTCTGGAGAGGTCATGATAGCTGGAGAGGTCAGTGAGGCTGGCTGGCTTTCCATGCTGTTTTGTGAGTCAAGCTGAGGTTACTTAGCCATGAGAGCTCAGGTTCTCACTTAGGGCAGGTCTGGCCATCTCTTGTCTGGCTTCCACTTAGTTGATCACTCTCTGGCCAAGCTGGGTGGGTGGACCTTGTTTGGCTTCAAAGAAACACTAAATCAAGGTCCATTGAGACAGCTTGTCCTAAGGAGACAAATTATGATTTTGATTTCCATTTTAAACCATGAAAACTGAATGTTACAGATGGAAGGGACACTTGAGACTTTTTTCCTAAAGAAAAACCAGCCATGAAAGATTATGTAAGTGCTTGGATTACACATTCTCTCTAGCTAGAAGGGCAAGTAGTAAATATAGCAAAAGAAGACAGTAAGGAAGGAGTTTTCTGTACAAGATGGCTACCATGCCTTTTCTACCTATAAGGGAAGCCAAAAATAAAATAATAAAGAATCTAATCTGCTTCTGTTTAACTTATTCTTACAACTCAAACACTGTATTATAGTAAAAAAGTTAAGTAGTGCTAAACTACCTCTAATCTCATGCAAGTTCTTAGTGCTTTTGTTAGTAATATCAGTAAACTCATTTTCACAGGACTGAGTGAGCTTAATTTTATTTTAGATGTAAAAGTGTGATTGATAAACAGCTGTATTTTGCTCAAGTACTTCTATATAGCAACATGTTGATCTTTACCTGAGCAGGTAATTAGAAAATATTATTAATATAGATGTATGTACACAGGCATCCTTTTTTATGGGCTAGCTCTAATAAACTATTTTACCAAAGTCCCATACTCTCTGGGTCACAAAAAGCTTATTTGCGCACAAAATTAATATGTGTGTATGTATGTATTTATTTATTTATTTTTACCAAAGGTGCCACTTCTTCCTCCCCTGATCCACTTGCTATTTCATTAAACGTGAGCACAGCATCTATTAGTACTCTCCAAGAAAATTCCCTAGATAAAATATGGTTGACATGGAGGGTGTTTGACCCCTTGCCTGGCTCCCTTGCTGATATACACTAGGTCCATTGTCAGTAATATAAACATCCTGGAAGAACCGAGACATTTGTAGTATGAGACTACTGAAACAATGGTACTCGACAATCTGGAATTTTTTTCCAGAAGTATCTTGCTGAGTAAAGGGAAAGGATGGCATTTGATGCCAACCAGAGAAAGATTTTGCATGCTTGTCAGAGCACCTCACTGTAGATACTACAGCCTAGGCAATGGCGGCTCACTAATGAGTAGAACCACACCTCTGACCAGTACTGCTTAGTTACAAATGTCTCTTGTTCTATATTTAAGCCTAACCTCATGTCAGACCCTGAACATGGATGAGGACAGATGTCATTGGACTTTTGTGTTCCTCTTTGCAATATGACTACATTGAATAATTTATCTTCCTCTGTTTTTCACTGTTACCTCTAGATAGCTGACAGTGATGATTAGTTTTAATTGTTGATCTGACACAATCTAGAATTGGCTGGGGAAAGAGTCTTTAGGAATGAGTATCTGGGTCAGGTTGGCTTCTGGGAATGTTTAGGGAAAGATTGTTTTTGTTAACTGATGTTGGAGGATCCTACAAACTGTGGATGGCACCCTTCCCTGGGGCTGGGTTCCTAAACCGAAAAAGAAATGAGATGTTAGCTAAGGATTTGCCCCTTAATCTATTGCTTCGCACTCTAGACTGCGGACTCAATGTGACCAGTTCACTGACACTCTCACTATTGTGATTTCCTGCCATGATGAACTGTAACCTGTAACTGTAAGCCAATAAACCCTCTCTCCTTAAAGCTGCTTTTGTCAGGATTTTGGAGATATTGGACCCTGTGGTTATGTAACCCTAGGATGAAATGATTCCAAAGGAATCATATGCCTTTAGGGAAAAGAGAAGAGATATCTCAGTAGCACCAAATGTGACAGTTGTGAGTGGTTGTAAAAAAAAAACTGCCAAAGTACCTTCAAATACTGTATACATCAAAATGGACCATCTACTTAGGCCAGTAGATAATTCAAAGCAAAATGGACCATCTATCTACTTAGGCCAGTAGATAATTCAAAGCAAAATTTGACAATACCAGACTCCTATTAGGCCAAAGGATCAAACAAGTAAGTGAAATATGTCTGAAATAGATAAAACCAGGCAGTGCTCTAAGAAAATAAAATCAAAGTGAAAATATTTTGTAAGTGTATTATATATGATTTACTTCATGTTGTTTAGTGAAGCTTTGGGATATGCTATTCAGTCTTAAAATGACTGCTTATCTGGTTTTTAGTGACTCAGTACAGAACCCTGAATTGTGTAAACTCGATCTATCTTGTTATAAATACAAAACAGCTGCCTTAGTTTTCCTCAATAAACCCAATTTTAATTAAGTAAAACAATTCTGAGAGTGCATTTTCTAACAAATTTTTCTGATTGACCTCAACATTCTGTTTATAATGTATAGCCATGCAGAGAGAAAATAGCATAAAGGCTCGACAATTTCCTTAATTGACAAATTCTTTGTTATTTCCCATGGAATGAGTGCCTCACATCTGGAAAAGCTCAAGCAGTTAAGTCTGCCCTAAGAATTTTAAAATTTCAATATATTTTCTCTCTCCCCCACTTCTGTGTGTGTGTGTGTGTGTGTGTGTGTGTCTGTGTGTCTGTGTGTCTGTGTGTCCGTGTCTGTATCTGTGTCTGTGTGAAGGGCAGTGCGGCTTTTCCTAGGTTTCAAAAGGACACCTGAATATATCAAACCCTCTGCTACAAAGCAGACCTGTACCAAAACAATTCCAAAAGTTCAATGTCAGAAAAGCTCAAGCAAGTTCTGTGCCTCTATTCATCTCTGGTCTTTGTGGGTTTTCCAGCTATGAAGGCTTTCTTTGTTCAGCACCTCTGTCCTTCCTGGTTAGCCCCGCCCCAGCCCTGCCCCGACACCCCCACCCCCAGCACAGCCTTGGCAGCCTCAACAGGTACCTGCTGCTCCTCAAATCTTTAGAACTACACAAGGTTCGCTCCACAAGGAACTCATCCTGCCTCTTTGCAAACAGGTCAGAATTGAGGAGCCACAATAAATAAGTGAATAATAAATAAGTAAATAAGAATTGCCTTTCCTCAGTAACAGAAAGCCATAGCATGAAGTCAGTCCACTCATACCAAGACTGCGATTTCTCTGCGCTGGAGAAAGGGCTCCACTTTGCACTAGACTTCAACCTTTCGTGAAATCAGAAGCAAAGCCTGGCAGAAGGCAGAACTGCCGTCACTTGGTTTCAAGGGTAGGAATGTGTGGCAGGCTTGCCATTTATCCCATCACATATTTCCTGGCCTTATATTATTAATCGCACAGTATTGTGTTTATTTCCTAATTAATAACCAGTATAATCTGGAGTAGTTTGTGTGGGAAGGGTACATGTGTATGTGCCTGTAGGAGTCTATAGAAGCCAAAGGACAACCTCAGGCGTCATTCCATAGGTGTCATCATCTTGTTAGGGGTTTGGTTTGTTTTATTAAAACAGGCCTCTTACTGGTCTATAGTCCAACAAGTAGGCTAGACTGGCTAGCAAGCACTTCTGCTGACTAGACTATCCCCAGTCAGTGGAGAAGCACTGTAATTAATTCTGTTAATTGTTTGGCTTCTCAATCTCAATACTGAAATATCCCAAAAAGACAAGACTATATATGTGTAAACATCCTTAAACCTGTATTTAATAGTACTGAATGATGAAGTGATGATATATATATGTATGTATATATATAATCTTCTATCAATCTATATAGTCTATCAATCCATCTTTCCACTTGTCTGACTATACCTGCACAATCTTCTTTATATATGTATTAGATAGTATTTATTGATGATATATATTTGTCCTCCATCCATTAAAGATCTATTATGTATCTATTGATCTGGTATCTAACTATATTTGTTACATGTATCAAATAGTATTTACTGACACTATATCCTGTCTATTCATCCATTTATAACCTTGCTAGCTAGCTATTATCTATTCATCCACCTTTCGATCCATCTTCAAATCTATCTAGAATGAAAGAATAAATCTAGAGACAAATACTATCCTCAGGACTTATCTCTCTTCAACCCCATTGCTTTGTAAAACTTCATCCCCTGCCCAATCAACCCTTTCTAAGCAGGAAATCACATTTACCTGCATTGCCCTCAGCAGGTGAGAACTTTGTACACAGTCCTTTGCTCAGTTGCCCTCTGGTTGCTCCCACCCACATTTGCTGTGTGCTTAATTTTAAACATCTATGGACTTAAGTTTCTGTTTGCAAATCCAAACCACAAGCATTATGTTAATTGAGACATTATGGCAAAAGAATTTTCCTCTGGGAATGATTTTTTTTATGTTTCTCTGGCACCATAAGATGATTGGTCAATCTTGTTATCCCAAGCCCTTCTTTTCCTTTTGTATGAAATGAAGGGAAAGAGAGTTTGCTATGTATTCTGGGGACATTAGATTATTCTTAAAAGTTGTAGGTGAGCTGAAAGCCACTTAATTGACTCCTTTCTAAATGAATGACATAGAGAAGAAAAGCTAAAGTTAAAATAAAACAAATTAAACTGGGGCCTTCGTATGAAAAAGAAAGTCCCCAATACGTCATTATTAGAAAGAATCACGGTGATGGATTTGAGAGACAGCTTGCAAAGAAGCACAGTGTAGTTCCTATCAACCAAGGTGGGCAGCTCACAATCCTCTGCAACTCTAGCTGTAAGGAATCCATCACCATCTTCTGGTCTCTGTAAACACCTGCATACATCACACACACATACATACACATGCACACACACATAGAAAAAATAATATTTTTAAAAAGCAAGATATATGTACCATCATCTCCTAAATCTGCCCCTACCCTAGTGTGTTGTTTTCTCAGTGCAGAATAGATACACCATCATCTAGGAAGAAGCTGTCATGTACTGGCTGTTGGAATGACACTATAATTAAAAAGACACCAGCAAATGATTTTTAGGGGTTCTGTGAAGTTTTAGCTTCTTACATGAGTTTTGTTAAGATCAATAAAGGAGGCAACATTTTCTGGGGCTGCAAAAACCATAGCAAAGGTCAAGAAGAGAGACCAGAGAGATGCTCGAGGCTAATGAACACTGGTTGCTCTTGTAGAGGACTGGGGTTTAGTCCTCAGAACCTACATGGTTGTTCACAGCAATCCATAACTCCAACTCCAAGGGATCTAACACCCTTTTCTGGCTTCTGGGAGCACCAGCCATAAACATGGTTCATATGCATGTACATACACACAAGCAAAACACTAATGCACTAAAATTAATAAACATAAAAAACACAAAAGTCATGAGGGAACCTTTGAAACTACAGGGATGCTGTGAAAGGCAATGTGTTAGAGTGATCAAGACAAAGCTATTCAGCTTCTCTCCAAAGATCACTGTCACAAAAGCGTGCTCCACACTAAAAGGAGAAGGGAGATTCCGAAGAGACTTGAGTATGATCTTGCCAGCTATTCCTGGGGGCAGTCAAAGTTCTTCCTTTCCTGCATACTGTGAGCCTATTAGCTTACTTCAATTAGTCTATAAAAATTCTAAGAAAGGCAATAAACAAGACAATTGCCTGGCTCTTACTTGTTTGAAAGTGAGAAAGGCACACATACTGACAGAAATCCAAGAGGATTCTTGTGGAAAGAAGTCAGCAAGTATGGGCACTGGCCCTGGTTCTTGTGTTTGCAAGCAACACCTTCCTGGGTGTAATCATATTCCCAAAGCTGTGTCTTAGTCTGCTTTCTAGTGCTATGATCTATCACATCCAAATCAAAAGCAACCTGGGGGATAGAGGGCTTTGTTTTATCATATAGCTTTAGCTTAGTCTGTCATGCAGGGAAGTTAGACCATATCGCGGTAAAAACCCGCCCTGAGATATGTTTTAAATGGGGTTTATTTTGTGAAAATCGCTTATAAAATAGAGCCGGTTTTAAGAGAAGATGACAGGATAAGGTTGTAGCATGCCAGAGCCTTTCTAAAAAAAATTTTTCATCTTTACACCATACATCCAAACTCCCACACAACTAGGCCAAACTGCTCACCCAGTCAAAAACTCTCACAAAAAAATAACAACTTCCTGTCTTTGTCCTTTTTCTCAAAGGTCTACTTTCAAAATCCTTTCCAGTTAACCACGCCCCACTCGTCTCTAGTCTTATGACACAATCGTTTACATATATAGTTCCTAATTTCCCACTACAAGACCAGAAAGAAACTCCAGTGCAAAAGCACAAACAGAGGCCATGGGGAAACACTGCTTGTGACTTTCATCTTCGTGGCTTGCTCAGCTTGCTTTCTTATACAACCCAGAACTATCTGCCCAGGGGTGGGTGGGGTGTCACCAGAAGTTGACTGGACCCTCCCACATCAATCACCAGCTAGAAAATGCCTCACAGACTTACCTATAAGTCCATCTGATAGAGGCAACCTCAGGGGAGGTTCTCTCTTCTCAAATGACTAGCTTGTGTCAAGTTGATATAACAAAACAACTAACCAAAACAGGTTGCCAAGCTATGTAACATGACCTGAAAGCCTTGGACAGGATGAGCATAGAGCTTCTGTCTCAGGTGCATGGTGCCTGGAACCATCAGAGCCTGTTATCCTGGGTAGTCTGGTTTCCAGACTACCCAGACTGCTTGACATATGGGCTTTGCTTGACTGTGCATTCCTGACGGCTCCTGAAATTGGCATGCTTTGACTGTCACTAGGTGCCAGGGCTACCCAGAACTCTTGCTTCTACAATGCTCTGAGTACTGCTTTCATATTCCCTGCAATTTTCATGGGCCTCCTCTCAATTTTCATGTGTTGTCTTAAGAATACATTCTCAGAAGTTAAACAAGCATGGAACAGTTCTCTAGTACATGGCTTATTCGTGCAACCACTTAATTCATTGAGCAATAAGTGCTTATTAGATGCTGACCATGAATGGAAATGCATTCTGAAAAAAATAACGGGTGAAGCAAGATGATGTATGTGACTTACACACATACTTACAGAAATTTGATTTGTCTCCATGTTTGATTCTCACCATCTCCAACTTTCATTCTAAATTAATCTTCTAATTGTTAGCAGTTGGGCATCTGGAGAATGTTTTTGATCATCATAAGTTTCACAATTCTAACCTCAAAAGACTGGGTGTCTCATAGCATTGTCTGAGGTTAACAGTTCTGTCCATAGAAGTGTTTATAAAGCACAACATAATATGTAAAAGTTGTTTGTTAGTGATATCACAACTGTGCACTTAGTACTGATATTACCCAGATATCCTTTTATATTTATAAAAAGTAGAAAAGAGAGTACTATAGACAGCTTTGCCAACTTGTTATCTGAAAGGAAAGCCTCCTATTATGGAACTTCTGAGATCAGATTAGCTCATGGGCCTCTCTGTAGGAGCATCCAGGCCACCTTGGGCAACACCATTCCTCAGGCAGGTGGCTTTATAAAAATGCTGGCTAAGTGTGACTCTGAACATGAGGCAGAGAGCAAATCAGAAAGCAGTATTCCTCTATGGTTTCTTTTTTTTTAAATTATTTTTTTAAAGATTTATTTATTTATTATGCATACAGTTTTTTACAGAAGAGGGCACCAGACCTCATCATAGATGGTTGTGAGCCACCATGTGGTTTTGCTGGGAATTGAACTCAGGTCCTCTGGGAGAACAGTCAGTGCTCTTAACCTCTGAGCCATCTCTCCAGCCCCCTCCTCTATGGTTTCTACATCAAACTCCTATTTGGATTTCTGTCCTGACTTACTTCTTTTGCTAGAGGACCTGGAGGTAAAAGGTGACATCAGTCCTTTCTTCTGCCTTGCTTTTGGTCAGCATTTCATCACAGCAACAGAAAGGAAAGCTATCTCCATTTCTGTGCTGTTGGATGCTTTTTTGTTTGTTTGTTCTGTTTTAATGAGATTTTGTTTGCTTGTTTGTTTTGAGGTCGCTTTGAATTTTTTAAAAAAAAATCCAAACAAATATATGACTAGTGTTCCCATGGCTGACTTCTCTTGTAACTCTTTCCCTGGAAGGAAGATCTGTCAAGATCAGTGTAAGCCACCTTGTAGCTTTCCTTTGCCTTGTAGATTCCATCTTTGTGACTAAGAACTAGTAACGGGCCCAGCTTGTCATTCTCAGTCAATAATGGGGATACCCACAAGTGTTGTGGCACACGCCTATAATGCAGGTGCTTGGAAAACCTAGAGTTAGCTGCAGGGCAGGATGAATAAAATTGAAACTGTCTTACAAGCCTTAGGATATAAATACCTCAATGTATAGGTATTCAAAGTCATCTTCATGGCCAACAGCAACAATGGAAAAAAAGACTCTGAAATAAACAGTTCATAATACCCATTTCTAGAAAGTTTTGAAGTAATTCCATGAAGTGATCGTGCTTCACTTCACAGAGAAAAGAAAGAAGATTTGGGGGTGTGGCTAGCTTATCTAAGGAAGATTTGGGGGTGTGGCTAGCTTATCTAAGGAAGATTTGGGGGTGTGGCTAGCTTATCTAAGGAAGATTTGGGGGTGTGGCTAGCTTATCTAAGGCCTCTATAAGAAGAGGGCAAGAAATCCAAAGCCGGATCATCTCTTGGTGAAGAGACACACACAATCACAATTTCTCTGCCTTTGGTCTCATGAAGAACAGTGCCTTCAGCATCAACTCAAGAGAATAAACGTGCCCTTGCAGAGGAAACTGTGAACTGAGTATTACCACCAGCTTTGAATCTTTCTCACTAACTGGACCACTTTCCTCCTCAGGACCCCCGAATCCCATTGAAATTCAATCTCCTCTGCCACCTTCACCTAACACCAGTCTTCCCTCTGAGGACCTCAAAGGACCTATGTCTAAGTTGTACTTTTGCTCATTTGTGACTCCATTATTAGTAATCTGTATTTTCTACTGAATTATGCAAATAACATATCAATCTTTGGCAACTAACGACAAAATAGAATTTTTCTACTTCCTGTACCAACTAAAGGCAAGAGAATTTTTTTGAGACTATAAGTGCTGGCCGATTGTGAACCAAAATGTTTTTCAGCATTATTTCATTCCCATCAAAATTCTCTTATATTAATTTAAAATGCAGATAGTGATATGTAGAAATCATGATAGGAAACTTCTTTATAGGTATCCTAACAAGGACTTCATCTCAAAACACACATCATGAAAGAATTTAGTCATATAGAGAAAATGAAAGCATGATTCTATTCTACAGCCCCTTACATGCTTGATATCTCAGCCTTATCAGGGTAATATGTGCAATCCTGACATTCTGATTTCTAACCATACAATTTCTCTAGCAATATTCAAATTTTCCCAAACATCTGCTTCTATTTATCTCTTTATTTGTCTCAGATTCCTGCTGAGCTCATTGGATGACCTTGACATCACAGCCGAGCCCTAAATCAAAACATTTTACATTCTACATATTTTTTCCAAAGAAGATCCAGAGTTTTTACTGTTATCCAAGCAGTAACAGGTTCCATTTCCAGGACTTTTTACCTTTTTTTCCACACATCATAAATAACAGAAATTTTATGCTGACAAGAAAAGTTCTATTACACATTTAAAAAAAAATATTTGCAGGTCTGGGATTGAACTCATGACCTTGAACCATACTAGGCAAGCACTGTACCACCAGTTCATCTATGATACATTTTTTGAGGAAGGGTGATTAAGAAATTGCATAGGACTTCTGATTCCTTATATAGCTTGGTTGATTCATCTCTTTCTTGACTATACTGATAGGCAGGAAAATGATCACACTGAATTTCATGTGGAAACAACTGAAACAGTAAAATCTGAAGTTAAGTGACAGGAAAAAAACTGTCAAGTGTGAATACAGCCCAGCACCTGAAAATAATGGGATGCTATGTGAGTATAAGGGAACAAACTTAGGGGTCACAAAAGGACACTGCAGGAGGTACACACATGGCTCTAAGTGAGAAGTCTCCCAACACTGGTCTTTCAGACTATTGCCCCCAAAGAAGTTCAATGATTTATCCAAGGTCACAAACATGGATTTCTGCCAAAGTGAACTTTCTTGTTTTCCTGGGCACTGTGTCTGAGAATTGAGAGACTGACTCATTTACTTCTAAGCCCTAGAAGGACACTGTTACACAATTTTCCACAGGTATTTTGGCAGCTTCAAGGGCATTTGAGTCAGGGCTCATCTCTGTTTCTTTCTGAGGAGAGAATACATGTGTTTCAGCACAGATATCACACACACACACACACACACACACACACACACACACAAACTCAGCTATCCCAGAAAATGTCATAGCAATATGACAGCCTTTTTGTGACTAGAAACTCTACAACTGAACAGCAGATAGCATTTATTAAATACCTTTTAGGCATTAGAGCTCTCTTCCTATAAAGACTGTCTTCCTTAGTTGACCTAACTCTATGATTAATTAGCCCAAAGGCCTTGAACAAACTTTAAGTCAGGTTTAGTTCTTTGTAACTGGGAGAAAGTTATCTTGCCCTTCTTATCTCCTAGACTTATTGTGCAAGTTCAGTGAACTAGCACATGGGAAAAAATGCTAAAGTTTTTGTTGAAATATAATTTACTCAGAGAAAATAGATTACTCATAGATGTGATGCCAGACATATGTCCACAAAATAAACGTATAGATCCAACTAGCATACAGTTGAAGTAATTAAACACCTCCCCAGGATCTCCTATCATACCCCATATGGATAAATGCCACTCTTGGTTTTAACAATAACAAGTTCTACATTATATGACAGTGTCTGTTTATAAATTTCCTCCATGTTATTGTCTGCTTGGGAGATCTTTATTCTCATGATCCCACTAATTACACTGTAATTAATTAATTACACTGGATGAACAGATAATATTTTCTCTACCATTCAACTGTTGAAAGCCCTTTGAATACTTTCCAATTTGATCCATTCACAATTACTCTCTTCTGCTGAGTATACACTGGAAACCAAATTGCTGACTCTGCAGGCATCTACAACTAGAGAAATATTACTCAATGCTCTTGTAAAATGATGATGACAACCTGCTTGCCTAGCAAGAGTACCTGATGAACATCCATGTTGTATATAGCTCACTATTACTTTTTATTTTAGCTTAGCTGGGTAAAATATTCCTTAAAAACTTATTATTATGAGTTTCAAAGAGCAAGTCTGCCTCACTTCAGAGCTCACCACTGTCACATGTAATAGCATTGGTGTTTCATAACAAGTGATGACTGCTGACATTTTACTCTTTGACTATAGTATACAAGGCTTATGAAAATTACCTCAAGTTTATTTGGACATGTTCATTTGGACACTTATTCTGCTTCATAGAAAGAGAGAACTCCAACTTTGGCTAAATCTATGTGCAAATAGAATGTATGTATATGTTTTAATTAAGGTTTACACTCCTATAATCTCAGCACTTGGAAGACTGAGAGTAGGAGAATTAGGAGTTTCAAACTGGCCTGTATTACATACTTTAGCCATATATATATATATATATATATATATATATATATAGAGAGAGAGAGAGAGAGAGAGAGAGGTGTTTCTCAAATAGCATGATGTTCGCAATGGCTATTAAGGAGTATAGTTTAAATAAATAACCAATTTGATATTTTAAAGTTAAGACATTTGAATTAAAAAAGCTTCTGTATCATGTGTTCTTTCAGCCTTGGAAGAGGATAGAAATAATTCAGCCTAATCTACTCACACCTTACAGGTGAGGCCACTGAGGTTATGAACAATAAGACTGGCCATACTGGGTTACCAGAGTTGCTTAGTATGAGGACGAAGACCAGAAGTCTTTAGAAACTTCCGTCACATCTTCCTTTCCTCAAAGTGACCAAGACTTTCTAAAGAGTTGAAGAAAGCAATGCTGTTATACATGGGATGACCAGAGAGGAAATGTACAAAGGATAGAACAGAAGAGAGAAGGATTGAGAGGTGAAGCTGGTGATGGAAGCAGCCATCGGCAGTGTCCCGAGAGGCCCTCAGGAAAGCATCCTGTTTCCAATCCAGCTGCTGGGTGAGAAAGGTCATGTGAGAATAGTGTCTACCACTCATCTCTAGCTACACAGTACCTCTGAGAGCATCCACTGAGCTCTCTTTCTTCATCCTGTGGGGTTATGGTTAATGTAGTCCTCACCCAGTATATCCCTACACACCCTTCGGACCATTGCAGCCTCTGACTCTACTGTTTCAATAACCACATTGTTCTCTTTTCATGCTTGGTCCATGGTTTGTTGTCAGTAGATATGAATGAATGACTATACTATGCGGTGCTGTCCTCACAGAAAAATACTGATGAAAATCATTACCTTAGTCAACTCATTCAGCTTCCTGTACTTTTTATTGAGGTAGGAGATATCAGGGGGAAAGGTTCCTGATATTGTTTTTAAGTAATTTTAAAACTTTTCCCAAGTATAGATTTTAATACATACCTAGAATTGGGAGCTACTAGGATTGGTTTATTGTAACCCCACCCCCACCCCCGCTGCACTCTGGATGCAAGTGAGAAATTTATTTATTAAAAGAAATGAATCTTAGATCACAATGGTGCACACCTTTAACCACAGAACTCATGAGGCAGAGGCAGACAAATCTCTTGAGTTCCAGGACATCCTAGGCTATATAGTGAGTACCAAACCATCCAGGGCTAGAGAGAGAGACTCTGTCTCAAAATAAACAACTAAGCAAAAAAATAAAAAAGAAAGGAAAGAAGAAGAAAAAGAGAAAGAAGCAAAAGACAAACCATAATTTATAATAATCAAAGGACAATTTAAACATTTTAAATTTTTGAACTACTTTTTGAATTGTCTGAAAGCTGGAAGTAAAAACTATGTTTAAAAGCACAGTAAAAAACAAGCAAGAGCAAACCCTTTTTCATTTCAAAGCCTGGAGATATGTGCTTCAGTTTTCTGACTACCACTTCCTACCACCATGACCCCTTGCCAGTAAAAACAAATAAAAGAAATAAAGGGAGTGACAGAGCTAAAGCAAACAAGTCACTCTGTACTGTGGTCAGAAGACTAGACAGGAGAGACAGTATCAGCTGTGGAGGAAATTATAAAAGCAGGGATTAGATGACCTCAGTGCTTTGGTGTTACACAGCAGACAAGGGATGCTGGAATGTAAATGGGCAATTCCTGTCCTGGGGTACTAGCTTAAATCTGCAGTTATGAAGTCCAAAAATATAGCAAGGCATGATGCTATTAAATATAGGTTCACCCTAAATGAGATCAGGCAGAAACCCTCAACAATCATTTATTTCCCCTTTCTCAGTTCTGTTATAAATGCTTATTTTAGAAGTATGACTTTAATACAACACAATTCATAATCTAAGAGACATTTGGAATACAATGCAAATTTTAGGTTTGCTGTGTGCCATCCAGTCTATGAGAAATCACAACTGAGCACAAAAAATAGTGTCTGGCTGAATTGCACATGTAAGAACATTAAGTTCTCACATGTCTATACTTGAAGCTCTGCCAGCGGTCACAATTCTCAGTGAGTGATAGGTGACACTAGTTATATTCATTCTCATAACCTTGGATCTAACTACAAATCATCTTATTCCAATGCTTCATGATAATTTATTGACAACAACTTCCACAAGCAAACTTCCATCCTGTACATGGTAAAGGACTATTTCATTGCACTATCTACAGATTTCTTAACCATTGACTACAAGCAAAACTGCCCCACCATTTTCATGAGTTTCCTGTCTGACTTATGTGTTACTTTCCGTTTTGAATGTGTTATCCCTGATGATATTTTCCATATGTTGCATTATGGTAGGATGGACTAGCTAACATACCCACCATTCCACAAATCAATGATATGATTAGCATATTAAGACATATCAATCTTCTATATTTTAGCTAAGTTGCATTATAAATTCTAGTTTTGTAAAACAGCTCAAGTAATTCCATGAAACCTATATAAAGACCCTTCCTATGTGGGGAGAACATTAGGAGAAAATCTGAGATTGTTGATTCATTAATATGAACAAAACATGCATCTTCCTGTGACCCTGTCTCTAGAGCTAAGTAGAAGGAATTCTTTATTAGCAATTAATCAGTTATCATTATACACCCACAAACCATGACTATAGGCATATTTGATTGAGAAATCAGTCTGTAGTTTTCAATAATGTCTTAACAAATCAACACCAAAAAGTTCCAGTATGCTGGGGAAAACAAGTATTAGAAGCAGAGAGAAATTAGCAATGACTGTAACACGTCTACCCCAAACTCAGGGACTTCCTGTTCTGCTCAGACAGTCATTTGCAATAGGATTGAGCTCACTCATACCAACTGAAATAATCAAGCAAGTACACCTAACGTCCTCACAACTTTCTGTTGCTGCACTGAAGCGCTGAGCAGCTTGAGAAGGGAAGGATTAATCTGGCCTACAGGGTCCAGTCTGTTCTCAAGGGAGCTATAGCAGGAGGCAGAGGATAGAAACTGAGGCAGAGACCATGGAGAAGCACAGATTAGTGTTTTGTACCTCCTGGCTTGCTCAACCTACCTGTTTATATCACCCAAGACTCCCTAACCATGGGTGGTCATGATGGGTGGTCAAGAAGGCTCTCAAATAAATCAATCACTGATCAAGAAAATACCCCCAATGCAGACATTGTCACAGCTTAGTCTGGTTGAGGATATCCCTCAGCTGACGTTCCTTTATCTAGTGTTCCTCTAACTTATGTCAAGTTGACGATAACAAACCGCAATGCCTGCTGTTCCCTTCTTTCTTTGTTTCTAAGAGGTATTTGTAGTCACAGCTGATGGACAAATAGCTTTTCTATCTTTAGTATAATAATATAGATTTAATAATCTCCTCTGTTACCATAGTTTTATTATCTATAATTAGGCTTCAAGAGATAACAATATTTTAAGACATTTAGTTGTAATAACAAATGATTAGTATCTTTTGTACAAAATTATAAATAAAACTATGTTAGAACATCTACATCATTTTATAAGTAATGTATTCTCATATTCTGAATGCTGACTTTTTTATCTGTATTTACAGCAAGAGTCTACTCAACTTCCTAAGAGGTGTAAAGGAGGAGCAGGATAATCAGTGTAGTAAGTTAGTAGATAATATCTTTGGGGACCTAGGCATGCATCTCTCTTCAAGAGACCCATCCTGACAGCTTATCTGTTTGATGGCAATGCCTAGGACTCCATCCATATAAAGGCAGAGGGGACAATAAGGGCACAGGAAGACAAAATGGTCCCTTCTATTAGCATCATCTTCAATTTCTGAGTCCAATTTGTGTTTCCCAGATGACTAAAATGGCTGTGTCTATTAGTGGAGCTTTTGTCTGGGGCTTTGGAATGCATTTTCCTCTTGACTCCAACCTCGTCTTTAACTCACCAAGAGTTCTACTTAATTCTTATAATTTCCTGCTGAGAATGGGGAGATTATACCAGTGACTATCATTAGTGGGCTTCAAACTTTTGTTAAATAAAGGATAAATTTTAAATCTTTCTAGTTTCTAAGATTCCCTGATCTGGTAAGGAACAGGCTTAAAATCTTACCTAGCCTACTAAGCTTTTTCAGTTCATTATAGTCTGTCACACAGCTAAACAGTGGAAAGAAGTGAAAAAGTCAGTGTGACTTGGTGTGTTACTCTGAGTATTTTTGGCACATTCCAGTGTTTGGGGTGTACTGGGAAGAAGGCTTCATAGAAGGCCAGCATGATACATAGGCAGGTCCTCCTACTTGTCCTCATTGCTCACATATTTCTGCCAAGCAGAATGCCAGTCCATTGGAAATCTGCCACAATGTATAAGAGCAGAAGTGGAAATTAGGGTCTAAATGCTCTGTGTTGAAAATATCCTTCTGCTCTTCCTAAAATATGCTTATGCTAAGGACACCAGAATGAAATGAACTGTGAGCCACAGAGAGCTAATCTTGCCTTAAACTGCTGGATAAAATCCTGAGAAAAATATGTGCAAAACAAAATTGAGATCATTCCTGAATAACCAAGTTAAGCTTTTTAAGACACTACAAGCAAACTTCCATGAATTGCACATTCTCTCTCCCTCTTTCTCTCTCCCTCTCTCTTTCTCTCTCTCTCCATCTTCATTTCTCTCTGTACCAGTAACAAAAATTAATATAAAATAAAAACAGGCATTTAATGATAAAAATCAATTCTAGACATACATAGAATATAGGAATATACTGATGATACTCAGAGAAGGAATGCTCAGAAATTAAACAAAGATCTGTACTTATCACCCCTCCATATGTAATTTTACACTCTTCATGGCAGTGCGAATCAGTAAGGGAAAGGTGATTAAAATATCAGGTAACTTAGCCAAAATTTCCAATCCCTGCCCAAGTCAAAAGAATGCTGTTTCCTAAGGAAAGAACACTCAACACCAAGAATCCAACTACAGAGAAAGAATACATAAAAGGACAAAGGTTGAAATGCTACCATACTATTTGTCAATTGATAGCTCCTGGATCTCTCCACTAAGAAAAAGCCAGCTTTGGGTGCTTTGGATTTTCTCAGAACAGAAATAAATCCACTCCGTGCTCAGTCCCTGTGATTCATATACACTGACCTAAAGCCTCGACTATCTTGAAGTCTTATAGGAAACATTTTTTTGTTCTCTTACTAAACAAATTTATATAGAGATTTTTAACTCTATCATATATTGCACTTTAGCTCCATATTAACTACCACTGTCTGAGATGGGGTGCAGCTTTGCTCCCTCAAAGTAGGACTCCACCTCAGACTTTACCAGGGCCCCCAGAACACTTGGGAACAGTTTTTCCAGCAGCTCTGGGAACCTGATAGTCAGTTTAGAAATTAGCAGATGAAGAATTTTTTTGTGGCTGGTACCCAGTCAGGTTCCCTCTGTCCTTAACTTGGCTTCTTTTCTTGGACTATGTGACATTTAACCCCTTCTCTGAAAGAAAAAAAAAGTGCTACATGGAGAACCAAAATGGTCATGGGAAGAAAATGGCATAAGTCTCAGTTTAGAACTGATGAAACTCCAGAGTTCTATTGAGGAAAACTGCAACAGACCTTACTGCATGGACCATAGCTGCTCTATGCCCATCCCTGAACAAATCCTGATCAAGAAAGTTCCCCCACCAATAGACAGAGAAAGACATCAGTCTTTGGCTGACAAATATTCTTTGTAAATTGGAGCAACTATTTCCACTAAGGGATATTTTGTTGATGTCTAGAAATGTTTATAGTTGTCACAGTTGGGGGAATATTACTATCATCCTCTAAATGGAGAAGAATGCTACCAAAGCCCCCACAATGCACAGGTGTTCCTCCACAAGTAACTATGCAAGCCCTACAGGGCAGAGATCTGGGTGTAGACCTAATCCTAAGAATGACCATGACCTATGAGCACATCAAGTTAGGCTTTTCTTCAGTTTTCTACTGTGTTGTCTTAGTTTGGGGCTCAGCCTCCTGAGTCTGCCTCTGGACTGTGGTTTTGCTCTAATTGTTTGGGAATTTTTCCATAAACATTGTCCATTTGATGTTGTTCTGACCCCTGACTTGTGTTAGTACTGGATTTTCAGGTGAGAACCTCCTCACAAGGATCCACACAGTCACAATGGCAATCTCTCGGTAGGTAACTGCTTAGACTGTGAGAACCTCCATAGCCAACTTTTTCATACCAGATCATGTTGGTGGAACAGAATTGGTAAATATGGCAGATTGGTTTGTAGTCTGGTGAGATATTGTTTTTGGACAGTAGGATATACTTTTTTGTGGTCCTATTTACATCTTGACAAGTTTTTTAGCCTTAGCATTATTTCTTCCTACTTTATCCTCCAATCTGTCATACTTTCCAGATGACTTGAGAGAAAACTGAGACATCATGCTGCCTTCTCTAGAAAGAGTAATTTCTAAGACAGCTTTAGTCTCTTGATTAAGAGAGAGAGGGAGAGAGAAAGAGAGAGAGAGAGAGAGAGAGAGAGAGAGAGAGAGAGAGAGAGAGAACCAAACAGACAAAGATGGAGGAGCCAGCTGATATTATTCAGTCCACACACATCTACACATTCAAAAAATGAGAATGGGTAGCTGGAAGTTATGGCAGTCTCGTTGAGAATAGAATCTTATAAGACCATGTTCACTTTACAATGAAGCATCACTGCCAATAGTAACATGGAATTTCAATGTAGCCAAAACAATATTCTCAAGAAACCTCTACCCCCAGCAATCCTTCCTAAAAAATAAGTGATCCCAGATACAACTTTAAATATTGAAACTATTTTAAAGGTTCTGCAGATCTAATATGGTATCCTTATGTATAAAATAGAATTTTCAATTTGAAAATAATTTTTCAATGAATTTTATATGTTTTAAATAAATTAAAATTTATTGTAATTCTGTTGGGAACTATGGAGAGACAGCCCCCATTGACCACACGTGTTATGTAGCATTCTTAGTGGTGGTGATAGGATTCTCTTAAGCTTTCCAAACACGAGAATATCAACATCTTAGGTTTATGTTGGCAATAAAGCAGCTTTCTGGGGTTTTAGTTGCTCTTAAGTTTGGTCAATGCAGAATCCATGTGAGCCAAGGAATTACAGATACATCTGAGGGCCATAAATTATTGTCAGATATCACTAGAGGATATATATGGGCCATGGCACTGACTCAGAAAATCATGAACAGACTTTATAACTGTAGCTGACAATGAAAATATCACCAGTTTTGAAATGCACACCCAATAAAGCATAGTGCCATGCTTTTCCTTGCGGGCTGCAAGCACATGCCAGCTTCATCTTAACCGGTACCAGAATCTTTGTATTTGATAGGCCTTTCTTTGCATCTCACTCCAAATTCCAAGGCATGTAGCTCTGCATAAAATGGCTTTCACTGTGTAACTAGATGAATGTTCGCTAGTGTGTGTATCTCTGTGTCTGTATAATAATATTCAAAGCACATCTTAGAAATGAGTTTTAGGAGTTGGTTTTCTATTTCTTAGCTTACAGCTCATACATGTTCTACAAATCTTGCCCTGAATACAATGGATCTTTCAGATAATTGTGAACTTATGTAAAAATAAAGTAATGTTTAAACTACTACACCTCACATTAATAGTTTATTCAGGCCAAAGGTTAAAATAACCAATTTGTGCATAGAATCATAGAATTACCCCGACCATCTGTTAGAAACATTTTAACTGCATCTAGCAAATGCATTCAGTGGGTCAAGGAGCCCACAGGGGTTTGATATTGTGTTGTTGGAAGTCACAGCATATTCTGCCATGATACTTGATTAACCAGAATTGTGCATATAACACATACCCTAGTTTAGAATTTACATGGTCATCTATGGCAGGCTTTTCTCTTCATCAAGAGGGTAAATTTAGATGCTGCTGCTGCTTTGTCTCATGTGGAGAAATAGGCAACATCATTGTACTTCTGGTCTCTTTTCCAAACCCATTTACTTTTCCTGTTTCAGCAATTATAAGCCACCTATCCTGAGGTCAGTTTTGCTGACTATGTATTTGCCTTATTCTCTTATCTTATTCTTCAATTGAATTTGAACAAGGAAAATTAAAGGGACTTGTTTTAGAATAGCCTAACATTTGGTAAATTGGGGGAGAACATTGAGAAATAAGACAAATGTCTACAGTGGGTTAGTAAAACAAACACTCTAAAGACTGTGAGGGTTTGGAAATTTTTTCATTTTTTGTTCATGTTGTACAGATGTTTTGACCTCAGTGTGTTGTAAAGGCTTTTTATTAGTTCATAAGGTTTCTTTTTATAATTTTTTTTATTCTCTAGTTTGAGAAAGGCCTTAAGCTTCAGAATCTCTGACAGTGCAACCCTGATGGATGGTTACGGCTTCCCCTACAGCTATTTATACACAGTGTTATTTTTAAATATATGGAGGCTTTCTGTTTGCTTGTTTTATGAACTGTGACACCATAAACCAAAATTTCATGATCTGCAGCAAAGATACAAGTCTCAGGAAAACTGGAGGACCATTTGGCTTAAACAATATGGTAGCTGAGGGATTCTGAAAACCTTGGACTCGGCCAGAACATACATGAAAATAACCTCACAATCTCCAACTATGTGAGGCCCAGAATAAGCCTGGGCTAGAAAAGTCAATCAATTCCTTGTGAAAGCTTTGCCTCCAATAGGCTAAGCAATACTTTAAAGCCTACTGCAAGTAGTTCAACATACGCTGGTGGGCCCCAGGGCCACACACAGAGCATATGGTCAAACTAGGACCAGAGAAAGCTGGTTATGCTCTGGAATCCAAACTCTCAACTACCTGGACTAGTCCTCAGCAACTGCTCTCACAAATTACCACAATCCCAGTACATTTATTCTCCTGCAGTTACCAAGACCAAAGTCCGAAATGATGCCTAGTGCTCTTGGGCACAGTTTCATGCTTTCTGCTACCTCTAAGCAAAATACATTTGCCTTGTCCAACTTCTAGCAATCACCTGTGTTCCTTGATTTTTGGCTCTGTCCATCCCTAAATAACATGGCACTGTCAAATCTTTCCTTGATTCAAATCTTTTAGCTTTCCTTTCAGAAATCCCTTCCTGATTATAGTAGATGCACTGAATGATCTAGAAGATGGCCCCATCTCAAAACATGTAATGGTGTCTACAAGGCCTTTTTTGCCTTACACAATTACAACTTGAGTGTGTTGGCAGAAGACATCACTTGGTCTACCATGCCAGCACAAGCCCAGCCTCTCCCTTAGGTGGACATTACATTTGGACACGTACACAGTCTTAGACACACACTCAGCCCCACGGTATGGGAATGTTTTGTTTTCTAATAATTGCTTTAGAGTTTGTGGTTTGGCTTCTTTTTTAATGTGGTAGGTGTGGCTCAACAGTTGGAAATACCAGTCTTTAAAATTTGTAACTACTTGCGTTCATAAGAAGCTTGACATTGAACAATGTGTTTTCTGTAGCTCTCATGAGCCACAGTCATCCTAGGAAAAGCAAGCTGAGGCTGTGAGGGCTGGAAGAGAAGAGGAGTGGAGGAGTTATGGGCCAGCAACCTGCAGCATCCCCAAGTGGTTGGCTCTGTTTCAGACTTTCGTCCCTTCTGGCGGGCCTTATCTCCTTTAGCTTTAAAGGTATAAAGGGATTAGAGCTTTATTCTAATTCCCCTTTGATGATTTTACAAAAGAAAGAGCAATATGAACATTTGGGGCTTCTCCATAGAGCTGGCACTTCATTCACAAAGTTTGATTCTGCATTTTGCTTTAATTTTGCTGCAGATTCTCTGAGAGGTTCTATTGGACAATTGTAACAGGAAAAAATACTTAAAAAGGACAGAGAAAGCATTTTGGGCCTTGGAGTTCAGATAATTAATACATTGTTTTGACCCATTTCAAGGCTGCAGGGCAAAAGTCTTCCTCCTGAAGACAAAGGCCTGCCCAAACCAGCCATGTAGGGGGAGTTGATCCAAGTCCAACAGATCAGTGTCTGTGGCTTCAGATAGGAAGCAGGCTGCAGCAAGCCATCTTTGAGAAGGTTTCATGCTTCTGGGTTCTTGTAGAGTCTTCTCCTATAGCCTATCCAATAGGCACCCAAAGTTGTGGGTTCCAGGAAATGAGCCTACTTTATAATACCATGCTTGTTAGTTTAAAAGTTCATGATCTGTGCTCCATCAGATGTATTCTTTGTCTTTTGGTTGGATCCAAACTTGAGTGGAAACCAAAGTTGTTAATTACATGGCTTTTGTAACAGTCCCAATAACTGAAAAGAGGAAAAGAGAGGGTATTTTCTATACTGTTATCTCAATGGTTCAACCGATCTCTTCATCCAATTACTACTTGGTGTCACCTGTCTGGCATGTAGGTGTTTGAGTCTATAGTCTTGAGCTTCAAGGAGAAGATTTTAATTGTTTTTTTTTTCCTAATGTCAACTTCTTTGGCAATCTGCAAATTTTCTGGGAAACTTTTAGAAAATTGCTTTTCAAAGCAACAGGATCTTTAAGATGGCAAAGTGAACCAATCAGATTAAAATACAGTTTCATGAAGGTTGAAAAGAAAGTCTTTGAGAAGTATATTAACCTTCATTAGTCTATTAATTAGATATAAGATATGTCTGATAAGACATAATTTAAGTATTCCAATAAGCCCAACCAATATTCAAATGGCACCTCAGGTTAAGAATCCAACACTTAGATAGGCTGCCTACCATCTATCATGAAAACACAACATTTGACTTTCCTTCACACCATCTTCTGGTCAGACCTTCTCATTCTAGTCCTTCATATTTGCCAATCTCACCTTTATCATTCCTCACTGCTAAACCACATTTATCTGTGGCAATGCAATCAGATTTGAACAACCCTCCTGCTTCAAGTTGGAAACATGAACTGGAAAACTTCCAACCATTTATTTTCATAAGATAATACATTGAAAATATATTTTCTGGAACTCTGTATGAACCACCATGGACCATTATCATTCTGAATGAGGCTTTGGGAATCTACTTAGCCATTCAGAATTTAACTGTACATGTCTTTGTCAATATTTCTCAGCCAATATATATGTTTGGAAATGTGATGGCACTTCACCAGAAATGTACCTTAAATAAAAGAAAAAGATTCTATGACTTATTTATCATTAGATCTTAGTTTGGGCCATATACAAGACCTCAACAAGTATCTGTACAATGAATAACCTGTGTACCATTCAAATGATAATCTCAATTTTCACAGAGGAAGCACATTTTGCAGAGTATAAAAGCTACACCAGAAACAACAGTCCATTCTTGATGCATATGGATTTGTATCTCAGAACATCTATTTCCTTATTAGAAACTATAATGACATCTCCTTTAAAATCCTGCCCAGTTAATGGAAAAGGAGCAGTTACTTCATTCCTCTTCATTTACAGAAGATACAGTGGGCACGTGCATCAGTACTGTCAAGAGAGACATCCTTCACTGGGATCTGTTCCACAATGGGTCTTCATGGCCACCTCCTGTTATGGTGTTTCCATGCTGTGAAGAGCATATTTTCTCAATGACTCACATTAACCGTAGTTCCTATCTTATTACTCAGTAGCTCAGAACTTATTTTTTTCCTGAAAGAGATGAGTTATTTTTCAAATTTAAAAATAAAATTCTGGTTTGATGATTCATGGATAGCTCAGGTATTTTTCAGTGGTGGTTGAAGATTACATGGATGGGTTAAGATTTTAATTGTCATTAAACATGAATGTAATATTGTAGTACATTTTTAAACTTCAGCTTGAAATTCATGAATAAGCTATTAATTTTAAAGTTAAATTTAAAGGTATAAAATAGCAGAATGCACTGCATAAAGTGGTATCTTTCTCCCTCTCTTTCTGTCTCTCTGTCTCTCTTTTTCTCTCTCTAGTTGAAAAAGACTTTCAACTGATTTCCTCTAAATAAGTCTGTGAGGAATTTTCCTAATTATTCTTCATATTTCTGTTTGATATTTTTATGAACCAAATGTGGAGATAAAATTATTTGATTAAAATAGGCAAGAGTTGATGTGCGAATGTAGACTGCAGGTCTGTGGGTCTGGACCTCTGGCCCGCTAGGACCAGAAAACTCAAACTACAAAGAGTCCTTTTGGGGGCTAGCAAGATGGTTTAGCAGGTAAAGGCACATTAGCTTGAACCTAATGGCCTTAGTTCAATTTCTAGAAGCCACAGGGTTGAAAGTGAGAATTAGCTCCAAAAAGTTGCCCACTGACTTCCTTATGGCATAAGTCTCACCTCTCAATACATGCAAGGTAATACTCAATATTAATTAATTTGTAGAATATTCATAAATAAAAATAGAAACATTGACAATTAAGGCATGAAGAGTACTTATCACCAAAGACGTGCTGTCTTAGTGTTTGTGCTTCATAACCTATTTTTAGCTAACAAATTTTGATATGGTCATCCTAGCCCTGTACAGAATATGTCTAAAAGAGGAAGTGGTAGCTTCAATACCACAGAGATGATATAGCAATTAAATGGTATAATGTAAACTATCAGCCTAATGTTTGGATCACTAAAAAGCTATGTAATGAAACCACAATTCTATGTTCTAAGTTTCCCTTTCATGGGTACTCAATAGAATGGCCAATAACAAAAGAACATATATTGGTTTTGAATATTAAACTATTCTTTGTTCATCAAATGTAATCAGATAAGCTATAATATGCTACTACAAACTATCACCCTAATATTGCATTTAATGTCTCAGTTGCGGTTTCTGCTGATGTGATAAAAGATCATGACCAAAAGCAACTTGGGGGAGAGTTTATTTCATCATGTTTCTGCACAGTCTATCAAGAAGCGGGGGCAGTCTAGGCAGTGACTCAAGGCAGAACTTGGAGGCAGAAAGCAAAGCAGATGCCATGGAGGGGCACTGCTTACTGGTTTGCTCTTATTGCTTGTTCAGCTTACTCCTAAAACTCCCAGGACCTCTGCATCTGTTTCCACCAGTTGTCAAATGAAGGTTCTATGATGACAATGAGGGTGCTCATCAATTTGATTATAGGGGAAGGTCAGTTCAGGCACCCTTTCCTCTATTGCTTGAACTTTTAATTGGGGTCATCCTTGTTGATTCCTGGGAACTTCCCTAGTACCAGGTTTCTTCCTAACCCCCAAATGACTCCTTCTATTAAGCTATCTGTTCCTTTGCTCTCCCTCTCTGTCCCTTTCCCAACTCAACCATCTCATTCTCTAATGTTCTATTCCTAGCTCTCCTTACCCCTCCCCATGTTCCCAATTTACTCAGGAGATCTCATCTATTTCCCCTTCCCAGGGGCATCCACGGATGTCTCTCTTAGGGTCTTCCTTGTTACCTAGCTTCTCTAAGGTTGTTGATTGTAGCCTGATTATCCTTTCCTTTACATCTGATATCTACTTATGAGTGAGTACATACTTTGTTTGTCTTTTTGGGTCTGGTTACCTCACTCGGAATGGTTTTTTCTAGTTCCATCCATTTACTTGCAAATTTCAAGATGTATTTTATTTCTGCTGAGTAATACTCTATTGTGTAAACACACCACATTTTAAAAAGTTCATTCTTTGGGTAAGGGAAAAACACTGGGCTGAGCTCCCAGTCCAGTCAAAGAGAGGGAGGAGGGATTATATGAGCCAAGGGGGTCAAGATCATGATGGGGAAATCCATAGAGACAGCTGACCAAAGGTAGTGGGAGCTCATGGACTGACAGCTAGAAAACCTGCATGGGATCCATCTAGACCCTCTGAATGTGGCTGATAGTTGTGTAGCTTGGGTAGTTTGTGGGGCCTCTGGCAGTGGAACCAGGATTTATCCCTAGTGCATGAAATGACTTTTTAGAGCCCATTCCCTATAGAGGGATATCTATATTCCTCTCAGACTTGATACAGGGGAGAGAACCTTGGTTCTGCCTCAACTTGATATGCCAGATTTTTTTGACTCCCCATGGGAGGTCTTAGCCTTTCTAAGAAGTGGATGGGGAGGTTGGGTGGAAATAATCTGTGGGGTGAGTAGGAGGAGGAGGAACTGTAATTGGTATGTAAAATAAAAAACATTTAAATAAAAATAATTAAAAAAAAATAAAACTTCCCAGAACAAATACCCAAGAATGGCTCTTCCCACATCAATTACCAATCAAGAAAATGCACTATAGGCCAAACTTATTGGGGGTGCTTTCTCATCATGTAGCCCTGTCTGGTCTAGAACTTGCTATGTAGACCACTGTAACATCAAACACACGAAGATGTTTCTGCATTTGCCTTTTTAATGCTAGGATTGCGAATATGCAACACCATACCCAACAAATTTTGGCCTTTATAAAAAGACATATCTAAAATATAAAATACTAGACTTGAGTTTATGTATGAATAGGATGATTCAAGACTGGAACACAAATTATTGTAACATGCCACAAAACATGTTTGTCAGTGATGGACCGTGTGTTTAACAGTGTGTACCATTGAGCCTAAAGATGAGCAGTAAACTGTATCATGGGTACTCCATAATGTACACATGATAAGTGAATTGTCTGGAAATTCATTGCTCAGAATGTATCTGAGGTATTAAATGAACAGATCCATCTGTACAATTTGCCTGAGTGAAGTTAAACCAATCATCAAACAATTCGCTTTTTTAGTAAATTTTACACGTTTCCTGACTTAAAACATCATATTGTAGCCTATTTCTTGCATCTAATAACTGAATGTGAATGATGTATTTCATGTCCTTAATCAATCTCTCCTTTTACCAATCTAATATAGATTCTTCTACTAATAAAAATTTGTGTAAAGCACCTGTCCTGTTACTGTGAAAGTGGTTTGTGGCTTTAAATGTGTTGAAAATTCACATGTGGATAAGAAGTGAACAACAGAGAAAGAAAAATCTAGAGTCCTCCCACAGTCTGACAGCTGCATGCTAGGCCACTATGCCCAGCACCACACTAGACCATTATGCCCAGTACCATACTAAGCCATTGTGCTCAGCACCATGCTAGGCCATTGTGCCCAGCACCATGCCAGGCTACTGTGTCAACAAAAAGATGGAGCTAATCTAAGCTCTGCTGTGCAGTTTTAGGTTCCAAGATGCTAATGCCACTTATAAATCCTGGAAGCTAAGCTCCACCTGTAGAATATATATTAGTGTTCATCATCAGATTCTAAGGATAACCTCATTGAATCAGTCACCGGAGTTCAGACCATTCTATCCCATGTTGCCCGCCATCTTAGAACAGAAGAGGACTCAGCATGCAGACTATTCTCACATCGAATAGGAAGCTTACCCCTCCTTGAACTCAGAGACCATTTCTTGCACCTCTCCTTGACCAGAAGCAGGCTGTGGAAACAGGGAGTGTTTTTCCAGAGATAAACAAGCCTAATGGATATTCCATGATGGAAAGCTGCCAGGTTAGAGCCTGCCAATTCCCACCCCAAAGAACTTACAGAGAGGGTGTCTAGCTTTTCTTCACTTCATCCCAAGGCATCATATTACTCAAGAAGCAGTAAATGTACCCCTTCCTTGTTTTCCTATACTTCCTAAGCTTCTTGGGAATTTGTGACATAGAGGTCAGCTCCTGCTACAGCCTCAAGTCCCAAGCAGCTGAGCTCTTTTGGGTCATATTCTAAGATTCAGTCAGGAACACTGACCTAGCATGCTAGACTTGGGGGAAATGGATAAGACTGACAAACTCCCTCCCGTTTTTATATTGTTTGAGAAGAGAAGTAACTGTAGCCAAGAAGCATGCCAAAATCAGTGATGATGTACTTAGGTCTAGTGTTGCTGAAGGATAAGAATACAGCAAGTTGAAACAAATTAATTTTCCCTGAATGAGGCATGCCCACACACCACCACAAAAAGCCAGGAGTTAATGGGAGATCTTCAGTGGTCCTACTTAATGAAACAAACAAACAAAAACCTTAGCTCTAATCATCTAAATAAACAAGTCCTCTGATAAGAAAACTGAAATTCTAAATGCCTCCAAGCCATACCATGAATAAAGATAAATATCATAATTTAGATAAATCCTCTAAAAGAGTCACTTCTTGTCTGTAAACTCTGTGATATGCAAATTGTGTAGTTTCCAGTGAAACTGTCCTAAAAGTCGAAGGAAGGGCTAAAGATGAGCAAAATGTCTGGTCAGCTTATTTGTGTGGTCATTTCAGTAGCCTTGATCAGATGCTTGCAAAAATAGTAGATGGAGAATTGAATGACCTGGGTGGCAAGAACTGGCATGGGTCAGCATGTGACTATGTGTATGCCAAATGCTTATTTTTTCAGAGTGAATAACTGTGAGCAAGCTTATTTTTTCCAACTCCTTGCAAGCCATAAATAATTAGGATGCAAGTTTTAACATGCTGTGTGTATCTAGCCTCTGGGGGAAATTTTGCCTTGATTCATTTTGTCTGTTTTATATCTTCCTCAGAATCTTACCAGGAAATGATATGATTTGCATGTACTGCAGTTATTTCAATTAGAGAGTAAGCACAAGAATATATTTCCAAACATCATACCCATTGCTCTGGGGCTTGACCTGTTAGCTTTTGAAAGATTAGCCCTGAACAATTGGATATAGCACAAATGTTGTGTCACCATTCATGTCCCAGGGGGAAAAGGCTTAATGTCTCAGGCATTCTGTTAGTTTGTGGAGTACATTACTCTTTATTGATTACTTTTATACAGTGGGTACATATGGTTAAATGTTATTCTTTCTATATGGGTATGAGGTGTATTTCTGGATCAGATTAGCATCTGAATGGGTGGATAGGTATGATCTAGTCCACTGAGAAAAATAATGTGATAAAAAAGGTGCGGAGAGAGAGAAGTTACTCTCTATCTCTGAGTGCTGGATAACTGTCTTCATCTACTCACTGACTGAGACACCATTGGACACCTGGTTCTTAGGCTTTCAGACTGGGGATGAAATCACACATTTGGCTTTCCTGGGAACCCAGCATGTAGAGAGCAGTTCATGATAATTCTTAGCTTCTATAATCACACAAAACAATTCCATATAGTAAAGTTACCATAAGGAATTGTGTACATTCATCTCATTGGTTCCGTTTCTCTGAAGAACTCTGACTGATACAGAAAGTGATCATAGGAAATTTGATACTTTTGTAACAAATATCGAAAACTATGCAAAAAAAAAACATCAAAAAGGTACTGAGTAAACACTAGAAGAGTTTTTACATGTATACTAGTAGAGTGTCAGTTTTAGTTAGGGTTTCTCTTGCTGTGACAGACACTATGACCACAACAACTTCTGTAAAAGAAAACATCTAACAGGTTAAGAGATTTTGTTCATTATCACCATGGTGTGACATGGTGGCATTCAGGCAAACATGGTGCTGGAGAAAGAGCTGAGAGTTCTACATCTTGATCTGTAGATAACGGGAAGTGAACTATTTTCCATGTTGAGCATAGCTGGAGCATAAGAAACTTCAAAGTCCATCCCACAGTGACACACTTTCTCCAAGACCACACCCACTCCTATATCTGCTAATAGTTCAGCTCCCCTCCAGAGCCATCTTCTTTCAAATCACCACAGTGTGTTGTTGAATGGAATCCTAGAGAGGGCTCAGAAAAGAAGAGGAAAACTGTAGAAAAATGTTCCTTTTGTTAGAGAACACATAAATAAAGTGTAGAGACCACAGGTCTAGATACAGACATTAAGCAAAATTCTAATGAGGTCTCTGATGGAAATGAGAAATGTCTGTTAAGAAACAGAAAGGGGAACCTTGTTATAAAGTGGTAGAAAATGGCTGTATTATGTTTATACTATCACATTGTCTGGAAAATAATTTAAAAGTCATTAAACTAGATACTTAGCCAGGTAGATTTACAAAGGACAATGTTGAAGGGGCTTGATTCCTAACTGCTTTACATGTGAAGAAGCAATTAACCAAATAGAACCATAACATGACAGATTTGAGGAGGTCTCAGCCTGTCCACATGGTAAGAAGTATGAAAGGTGTTTGGAATAGAATTTCAGGAAAGCTAATTCATCACTTGATAAGACAGTTGGTCCAGACATGAGCTATAGACATAATCACCCATTCCAGCAGAAGCCAGGAATAGATGGAGGTTTTTTTTGCCAGTAAAAACTTTGCCATATGGAGCTAAAGCAAACAGTACAGAATAGGGGAAGCCTGGGAACATTTTATTTGACAGATACACATACATACATACATACATACATACATATATATGTATATTCTTTGATGTTTAGGTGGAATGTTTTATATATATATATATATATATATATATACATATATATATATGTTAAGTCCATTTGAGTCATAGTATCTATAAGCTCCCATATTTCTCTTTTAAGCTTATGTCTAGTAGACCTATCCATTAGTAAGAGTCGGGTACTGAAATCTCTCACTAAAAGTGTGCGGGGTTTGAAGTGAGTTTTAAGCTTTAGTAATGTTTCTTTTACATATATGGGTGCCTTTGTATGGGGGCGCATAAAGGTTCAGGATTGAGATTTCTTCTTGATGAATTTTTCCTGAGATGATTAAGTTAATTCCCTTCCTGATCTCTTTTGATTGATTTTAGTTTGAAGTCTATTCTTTAGATATTAGGATAGCTATACCAGCTTATTTCTTAAGTCCATTTGATTGGAAAGTCTTTTCCTGACCCTTTACTCTGATATAGAATCTGTCTTTGAAGTTGAGGTGTGTTTCTTATATGCAGAAGAAGGATAGATTATGTTTTCATATCTATCCTGTTAGGGTATGTCTTTTTATAGGTGAATTAATATTAAGGGATATTAATGACCAGTGATTGTTAATTCTTGTTATTTTTGGTAGTACTGTGTGTGTTTCCCTTGTTTGGGGTTTCCTTCTGTGGGATTATCTATTGGCTTGGTAGATGTATCTAGCTTTCTTTAGTTTCCCTTCAAGTGTTTTCTATAGGACTAGATCTGTACATAGATATTGTTTAAATCTGGTTTTGTCATGAAATATCTTGTTTACTTCATCTATAGTGATCAAGAGTTTTGCTGGCTGTAGTAGTATGGGCTGACATCCATGGTCTCTTGGTGTTTTTATAACATCTGTCCAAGACCTTCTAAATTTCATAGTCTCCATTGAGAAGTCTGTTATCTAGTGGATTTTTCTTTATAAGTTACTTGGCCTTTTTCCTTTGCAGCTCTTAATACTCTTTCTTTATTCTGTATGTTTAGTGGTTTGATTATTATGTGGTGAACAGACTTTTTTTGTGTGTGGTGGTATTCTGAAAACTTCTTGTATTGTCCTAGGCATTTTCTTTTTTAGGCTAGATTTTCTTCTATGATTTTGTTGAATATATTTTCTGTACCTTTGAGCTGGTATTCTTCTTTTTCTTCTATTTCTATTATTCTTAGATTTTGTCTTTTCATGGTGTCCCAGATTCCCTGGAAATTTTGTGATATGAGATTTTTAACTTTAGAGCTTTCTTTGACTGAAAAATTTATTTCTTCTATTGTATCTTTTACACCAGAAATTCTTTCTTTCATCTCTCACATTCTGTTAGCTATGATTGCATATTATTTACTCAAATTTTCTATTTCCAGCATTCCCTCAGTTTTTGTATTCTTTATTGCTTCTATTTTAGTTTTTAAATCTTGCACTTTTTTTCACCTGTTTGCTTTTTCATGGTGCTCTACTATTTCTTTAAGAGATTTATTGTTTTCTATCAATTTTCTCCTTATCTTTTCCTCTATTTCCTTAAGGGAGTTTTTCATTTCTTTTTTAATTTCCTCTTTAAAGGATTCTATCATCTTTATAAATATATTTAAGCTCATTTTACTCTGCTTCTTCTATATTGGGATGTTCAGGTCTTGCTACTGTAAAATCACTAGATTCTAATGGTACCGTATTGTTCTTCATGTTGTTGAGTGAATTTTTGTACTGGCCTCTACCCATCTCTTCCTCTGAACAGTACAAGTGTGGTCTGTGTTTCAGGGAGATATTTTTGGTCAACGAAGTGTTCTTGGTGCAATTGGAGCTCCTGGAGTAATCAGAGGCAATGGAGCCTGCATTTCAGGGAGCAGTTGAGATCTGCAGCTGTAGTGTTTGCAAAGGAGCTCTCCAGAGTCTGTGTCTCAGGAAGCTACTCTTCTAATGGGGTTTTCCAGAGGCTGTGTCTCAGGGAGCAGCTCTTGTAAGGAATTCTTCAGTGGCTGTGTCTCAGGAAACAGCTAAGGCTGGGGGGATGGGTGGTTTGGGGAGGTGGATTCCCAATAATTATTGTTCTGAATATGGCTTAGAGAAGTAAAGAGATGACTTAGTATGTACTGATCTTGCAGAAGACTCAAGCTCAGTTCCCAGCACCTATGTCTGATAGTTTACAGTCATCTGTAACTCCAGCTCCAGAGGGCCTTATATACTCCTCTGGAATCCACAGACACCCGCACACTCACCTGCACATATCCACAGAAAGACAAATATATATATATATACACATATATATGTACAGAATTAAAAATAAAAATTATAAAAAATATATAACCTATGGCCTCTATGTAGTCTAAAATAAATAAATTCTTACGTCTTATGCTGCTGGATATTTCTGGTGTAGAATGTTCAGTTGGCAGAGAGAATAGCTGAGACAAATAGGGAAAGAGAAAGTAGTGTATCTACACTGAGAATGGACTACATAACAATAAAATCTTCTCTACCAAACAAATCTATAGCATTCTTAAACTCTGTTGCCTATTTCTTTTCTTTAAAACTAATTGGAGGGGTAAAGTGATATGCCAGCTTCCAAGGGACAAAAGTGTATATCTCATAATACTTGTATTAAGAAGAGTGACTGCATTGGCCACTATGTTTATTGGCCTTGGTGTTTGAATCTTGATGGTACTAACCCTTAAGTTCTGAATGCATCTATATCAAGAAGGTAGTAAGCCAACAGAATAACCAACATTAATATACAGGTTTTATTTCTGATGGGCAGTGAAGAAGAAATCATTCAGAAGTCATGAGGAATTCATGAGTTAAACATGGCAATGGTCATTGTTTTTCTTCCTCATATGAGGTAATGTTTTCCTAGGGATATTTAGTAATATTTAACCATCAATCATCTGGTATAATATTAAAAGAGCACCTGTGTTCTCACTAACCTGACATGGTGTCATAATCACATTATTGAGGCACTAAAACAGCATACAATGTGAGAGAAGAGAAAAATGAAGAAAGACCTGCTTTATATGGCCATTTAGCAGGACTGATGTTGGCCCAGTTTTGCTTATATTTCAATTCAAACAACAGTTGCAAAATTAAAATCCATTATTCTAGACTGGAATCAATAGGAGCTAGAATATTCCTTCCAAAGACAAGAAAAACTTAACTCAGAAAAAAATATATTGCTTAATGAGAAGATAAGAATAATTCTCAGGAAGATGATGACAAGGCACACATAAGAATCCAGAGTTCTCTCACCTTCAGCAGTAACATCTGTTTGGAGTCAAACAGTATCTCATGTACCCATAAAGCCTTTCATGATTAGAAAGGGAATATGTTGATGTTGCCACCTGTGATAAACACAGGGACTTCACAGGTTAGTGAGATCAAAAGACTGTAGAAAAAGCTCAAAAGATACATTAAGGCAGGTGTCATTTTTCTCTTTTAATAGGTTATTTGAATCTAAGGCTCTTCACTTAGATATCTCATTAGTAACTTCACTCTCTGACTTATCTTTAAGGTCCTTATAGTATCTAATTGCGTTTTAAATATTGTTACATAATATAAATTTATATATTGTGAAATTGACCATATGTAGTCTTTTAACATACTTGATTAAAATATAAAAATATGTTTTGTTGTGTTTAAGTAATATATGCTTACATATTTCACTATTGCATATAATAAGCTGTATTTTATTATGTTCATCAAAATCTAAGTTACCTTCAGACAAGTTACTTTTGCATCACTGTGACAGAATCACTGACAGAAACAATCTAATGGGGAAAGGCTTATCTTTGTGTGTGGTTTCCAAAGAATTTCAGTCCATCAGAGCTAAAAATGCTTGTAGGAATGACTCTACTGTGGTGGCTGGATGATGAGGAAATTACTGCTTCAATCAGAGGGGGACAGGAGAGGACACAGAAAGAACCTGCAACCAGAAGGAGGTGTGACCTACAAAGTGACCTAATTCCACAAGCCAGCTCCTACCTACTCAAGTCTCTACAGCCTTCAAAACAGTACAGGTTGGGAGCCTAGAATTCATATTGAAACCTGTAAAGGATGTTTCAGAGTCAAACCAGTCAAACCACCAGGGGAGGGTGACAGCACAAGTAAAGATATGGACAACTCACAGAGCCTGTCTTCTTTTTTCACTCCGACTGCCAGGCTCAGCAGTTAACACCTTCACCCACTGAGGCTTCCCACCACTCTTCTTTATTATTTGCAATGGATCATTGTACATGTCTACTCTAGGCAGGCATCTCTAATCCTTATGGAACATTAAATGCACGTTAAAGTCAGCATCTTTATTAAGGAGGCAATATAAACATAAATATCATCTATATTTGTGTAATTAATAACTTAATTGAAAGGTAGCACAGTTGAATCAGTAGTTTTTGCCTACTCTAGTACCTTTGTTGTAGGTTCTGAATCTTAACTTCCAGTTTAACACGTACATGAATCAGTAAGAGGGAATGGCTCCTGGCAAGGATGAAATCTACTGACATCTTGTTAGTAGTTCAAGGCTAGCATTAGTTACTCCATAGATGTCTTTAACCAAATCAACCTATCTGGAAGCTTCTACATCATGATGAGGCTGTGGGTTCAAAAGGACAGCTGACCTGTGGGATGTGGTAAAGAGGCAAAACAAAGAAACAAGATATCTTAGTGGATAAAGGCACTTGCCTTGATGCTAAGTCTGACAACCAATCCCTGTGGTGGACCCCAAGCCTGAGATACATGTGGTAAAAGATGAGAACTGACTGCCACAAGTCTTCCTTACACACATGCACACCCACACACATACCACACACACACACACACACACACACACATACACACATCACACACAAAATCAATAATGTCACTTTTCTAAAAAAGAGTAAACAACAGAAGAGGGAATGTATGGCCAAAATGAAAACATGCCATGTCTTCAAAAAGAATACACCTCTGGCCTTCTGGCTGCACACAGATAATGCTCCAAGCTGAATGAGAGGCCATGCAAATGTGCTGGAGTAAAACATATGTACAAGAGAAAAAATGCATAAGGTAGCTGCTAGTGAGCAGAAGTTTACAAGAGACTTGTAAAGGCTTATGTCATAAGCTGGATGTGAAGAATACAGGTGACAAGTGGCACAAATTCTTAAGAGACTAAAATGGCTTTATCATTTGTAGCTGCATGAAAAGAAGCATGTTGACAAGCAGTGTCTTTGGCAGGTGACTCAGCGGTCCTGACAGCTCCCATGAGATAGGCCAGCTGCTTGAGAAGAGCCTTTCAGATAGATCAGAATGACTGTCTCAAGGGCCTCCCCTGCTTTTTGGATGAGCTTCCAAAACCTGTGTGGGTATTTCCAGGACTGAAGCCAAAAACTTGCAGCAAGCAAGTGAGCCCCTGTCAGGCCACACCCTAGTCTCAGAGTTCAATTCACTTTCCTATGTTAAAATGGTTTTTTGTTTTGCTTTTTTTTAATCAGAGAGTTTCTGGTAATTAATATTGGATGGACCCTAAACACATGTATGCAGATGCAACATTAGATAGACTCAGTAGGTCTGCCCACTTGGGATTTGATAACCTAATTGGGGAAATAACTTGAGAATACTGATTGTTCCTCCCTCAGCTGCCATCGACTGGCTGTAGCTCTATAAACTTTTCCCCATACCTGTGGCTGTCAACTGGACTGCTATATTTTAATGTAGGTCTTATTTATTATTAATTTTTTATATTACATTAACAATGCTCTAATATTGTTAAAATTTTATGTGAGTAGCTTCTCTACCATGTCTAGGCACAATCTAATACTAAATATAAGAAGACTTTTAAAACAATAAAAGTGAACAACTGTCCAATGGAAATAAGGATTTAAAAGGACCAGTGCTTACACTGCAGGCCAGAAATGGCCAGCAACACATGTCCATGTGCTTATCCACATTCATAATTAAAAGAAAAAAGGTATGATCTTGTAGAGTTTGGTGACTACTGTGGCTCAAAGGCAATTGCCCCTGCAGAATTACTACATTAAACCTTTTCTCTAAAGGGATGTGTATGAAAACAAGCACACAAATTTAATTATGGTGTTAGCTTATAAACTAAAAGAAGAGAATAAATGTCAGCAACAGAAGCAAAGCACACTTAAGTAGTCTTAGTGGGGGTTGGATTGAATGAACCTCAGTAACTGACATAGTGGCCTAATATTATAGACCAAAGAGCAGGACAAAACACAGGAGGCAGCAGAGACATATACCCCAAACTCGCCAACAGTTCGAAACTTTCCAGAAAGTATCCTATAACATGAACCTACTTACGCCAAGCATTGAATGATATGAATTTATAGAAAACACAGTAAGATGAGGTAATATTCTGCTAAATGCCAGTAACAATACTGTGAGGGAAAATGGGAAGAGGCACATACATACATGCATACACACATACATGCATACATACATACACATACATATATACATACACATATATGTATATATGACTATAATTCTCTAGTTTTAATTTTCATGTGTCATTATATTATTTTCTTTTTTGTTTTCACAGTTTATTTATTTATTTTTATAGAATAAAGTCTTTTTTATCTCTTGTTCCTACTCCCTTCCCCCTCACACCTGGAAATCAGAAAATTGAACCAAATTATGTTTGATAGATATGGTGTGACAGTCAGTTTCTCTCCAGCACTTAGCACAATGGCTAGCAGGGAGCAGTCATCCAGCAATATTCACTCAACTGGATAGCAGATGAGAAAAAGGAGGACTGAAATCTGAGACAGGTGACCATGCATTTCTTTCCTTACCGTATTATCGATTCTTTATTCTTAATTTTAAGAAAAGCCAGTTCTCAAATTAAAAATTTACCTCTCCTCCTGATTTAAAGAAAAATGTAACTCTTTAATTCGGGAAATCTCTTCAGAAGCAATTCAAGAGACAGAAATGCACAGAGCCTAGAGAGAACACAGTGACATGCCGGACCTGCCCAGTAGTCACTGTTCTTTGAAGGAGGCTACTGTAATCCTGTAGATGGAAATCAAAATAATATAGGGTGGTCCTGACTTCAGTGTTTGCCTAGATCAGGAAATAGCAAACGGATTGTGACATCAACTCCAGATGAAGCTGGTGAGTCACTTGTTTGTCTTGGTCAGGCACATGCCTGCAGTGATGAACTTTCTTACCCCTTTCTCTTCAGGGCACTAGACATGGTCTTTCCTCACCTGTAAACAGAATCAGGATGTGTCCTGAAGTTCAGCCAAGTGTCTGGCCTTGGGTAAGACACAAGGTTGTGAGGGACCCGGGACGAACGTGGCAAGAGATGAAGGCAGTGATAATCGGCCGCTGGCAGATTATACAAGCTGCCAGTGTTTCTGTGCAGCTCAGGAGAGAAGAAACAAGGACACCTATCAGAGTATTGATCTTTGACACTATAAGCAGTCTCAGAATATGCAATGCAGGCTTGTGCTGAGAAGGAGAATGAGAGGAAATGTAAGAGGAATGGACCCCAAGTACAAAAAGGACCTCATAGATGTTGGTGTTAAAAAACAAAGAGAGAAAAAGAAAATGTTCGGGGAGAACAAAAATACTTATGAGAAAGAAGGACTCAGACACACACCCCAGTGTAAGTTCAAAGTGCCCCTTGGTGTCTCAGTATTTTTATCCACAAGATATATGTCAATGTATTTACAAACATATCAAAAATAGAAACTCTTTTGAGTATGATTTTTTTCCAGGCCTTGACCAAGACACTTAGTAAAAAGGAAACGTGGATAATTATGATAACAGACATTGTGATTCTATCTTGATTTTCAAAAATAAAATAAAATAAATCATGCTTCTCAAAGTAGGAAAATAACTGTCAGCTTTAACAACAGTTTCAGGAGAATGGACAGAGAAGCCATATGGACAAATGCCAGTGACTTTAGCCAGAGGCAAGGTGATGTCCCATTTCTGTCAGAGAATAGAACATTTGTACTATACAAGGAGAGCCAAAGACTCAATTAGGGGGAAAGTAACCTTTGCCATTAGTCACTGATCTGAAAGACTATTTTCTGATCTGGTAGAAATGACCAAGCAGTAAAGTCATGGGTACCAAATGATTTTTACTTCTGCTATAGGACAGGCAAAGAGGGGGGTAAGTTAGGGAAAGCTCACCTCATACTTTGCGCACTACTTACCCACTTAGCATCATGAGACTGCTTCGGCCAGGAGAGCTGTCCTGGGTAAGGCCTGGAGCCTGGAAACATTGAGCAATAGAAAATTCAGAACTGGTATTTTCTGCCCTAGGTCCACATGAATCTATGGAACTAACCAAGGAAATAAGAGAGATATAGCTATGCTGACTTCACAGATTAAACTTTAAAATCTAGGCTCAGATTCCTCAAGTCACCTGGTATGTGTGAAACTAGAAAACATCTAGTTTTTCTCTCTGAATTTTTCTTTTTCCCCCAGTGAACCCAAGAGCAGTCTCTGTGTTTCAGTGCCTCGGGGAGAGATGGGAACAAGCAGGAACTAAAGGGGCAAACTTCCTAAATTATTTCTTTCAAAACTCACTGAGGGACTTTGAAATTCAGACCCTGTCCAGAGGTGAGCAGATTTGGCACCTGGACCACCCATCTGGAGAGTCGCTCCCTGGGACCAGTGTCAATCCCTAGAGTCTGATCTCAGACTCTGCCTAGAGGACAGGACTAGGATTTGACTGTGAGGGACTCCTCCAGCCATACCTAAAGAGGGGACCTTGCATGGCCGGCCCTGCCTCCAGGGTGAACTGTGTCATCAGAGAAGGACTGAGGCTTTTAAACTCAGACCCCTGTCCAGAGCAGAGTCAGAGATCGAGCAGACTCCTTGCTCAGAAAAGACAGGAGACACACAAGCCCTCTTGCCACAACTGACTAGGAGCTGCCTAATTGTGAACCACTGAAGCCATGGACATACACCATTTTTATATATGGCAAAAATACATATAATAATATAAAGAACAACAAGGTAACACCAGAAGAAACTGGTGGTTCTACAACTACAAGACCTGAACAGAGCAATGAAGAGGAATCAGAAAGAAACAACACCAAAAACACTTTTATGAAGATTATTGAAGCCTTCAAAGAAGATATAAAAAAATTACTTTAAAGAAATAGAAGAAAATACAAACAAAAAATTGGAAGAGATGAACAAATCCTTGAAAGAAAACCAAGAAAAGGTAAACCAAAAACTGAAAGAAACATTCCAGGAAATAAAAACTAAAATAAAAGCAATAAAAAAGGCACAAAATGAGGCAAAGATGGAAATAGAAAATCTGAAAAAAAGAGCTGGAACTACAGAGAAAAGCATAACCAGCAGAATCCAAGAGATGAAAGAGAGAATCTCTGGTGTGGAAGACTCAGTAGCAGAAATAGATACATCAGTCAAAGGAAATACTAAAACCAAAGAGCCATAACACAAAATGTTCAGGAAATCTGAGACACCATGTAAAGACCTAACTTGAGAATAATAGGAATAGAAGAATGAGAAGAATACCAGTTCAAAGGCATAGAAAATGTATTCAATAAAATCATAGAAGAAAACTTTCCTAACTTAAAGAAGAAAATGCCTATAAAGATACAAGAAGCTTACAGAACACCAAATATATATGACCCCCAAAAAAGTCTGCTCACCACATAATAATCAAGCCACAAAACATATAGAACAAAGAAAAAAATTTAAGAGCTGCAAAAGAAAAGGGCCAACTTACTTATAAAGGCAGACACATCAGAATAACACCTGACTATTCAATGAAAATGATGAAAGTAAGAAGGGCTTGGTCAGAAGTTATACAGTCACTAAAAGAACATGGCTGCCAACCTAGACTACTATACCTAGCAAAATTATCAATCACCATAGATGGAGTAAACAAGATATTTCATGAAACAATCTGGCCCTTCAGAAAGCATTAGAGGGAAAACTCCAGCCTCAAGCATTCAGGGAAGTGCTTCTGTAAGCAGTGCTGCAGAGTTTATGCAGCCATATCCAGAGGCATGCCTCCTTACAAGGTGCATCCCACCTTGTTGGCTCAGCTATGTGGAGTGCCAGGAATACTTACACTAGATGCAAAAATGAAAAGTCTAGAGATATCCTACACTAGAGAACTAACAGCAAAGCAGAGAGGCTTAGAACAATTACAAGCAAACTCACCTAGAAGGAGTAGATGGCAAGAAATAATCAAAATTAGAGCTGAAATCAATATAATTAAAACAAAAAGAACAATACAAAGAATCAATGAATCAAAGAGTTGGTTATTTGAGAAAGTCAACAAGATAGCTAAATCCTTATCCAAACTGATCAAAAAGCAGAGAGAGAGTATCCAAATCAACAAAATCAGAAATGTAAAGGGGAACATAACAAAAGACCCCCAAGAAATCCACAGAATTATCAGGTCATACTTTGAAAATCTATATTCCACAAAAATGGAAAACCTAGAAGAAATGGACAGCTTTTTGGACAGGTACCATTTACCAAAATTAAATGAAGACCAGATTAATTACCTAAGCAGATTTATAACCCTAAAGGAAACTGAAGCTGTCATTAAAAGCCTCCCGAGTTAAAAAAAAAAAAAAAAAAAAAAAAAAAAAAAAAGCCCAGGTCCAGATGATTTCAGTGCAGAAATTCACCAGACATTCAAAGAAGAATTATTGCCATTACTCCTCAAACTATTTCACACAGTAGGAACCGAAGGAATATTGCCAAATTCCTTTTATGAAGCCACAATTACACTAATACACAAACCACTCAAAGAAGGAGAATTACAGACCAATTTTCCTCATGAATATTGATGCTAAAATTCTCAACAAAATTTTGGCAAACTGTAGACAACAATATATAAAAAAATCATCCACCATGATCAAGTAGGCTTCATCCCAGAAATGCAGGGATGTTTCAACATATGAAAAACCGTAAATGTCATCCATCATATAAACAAACTGAAGGGGAAAAAAAAAACAACATGTAATCATATCCTTAGGTGCTGAATAAGCCTTTGACAAAATCCAACACTCCTTTATGATAAATGTCCTGGAGAGATCAGGAATACAGGGAAAATATCTCAATATAATAAAGGCAATTTACAAGAAGCCAACAGTCAACATCAAACTTAATGGAGAAAAACTCAAAGCAATCCCACTAAAAATCAGGAACTAGACAAGTATGTCCTCTCTCCCCTTATCTATTCAATATAGTTCTTGAAGTTTTAGCTAAAGCAATAGGGGAATGAAATTTAATTAAGGGGATAAAAATTTGAAAAGAAGAAATGAAACTATCTCTATTTGCCAATAATATGATTGTATACATAAGTGACCCACAAAACTCTACCAGGGAACTTCTACAGCTGATAAACACCTTCAGCAATGTAGCAGGATACAAGATTAACTCAAAGAAACCAGTAGCCCTCCTATACACTGAAGATAAAAGGGCTGAAAAAGAAATAAGGGAAACATCACCCTTTATAATAGTTGCAAATATCATTAAATTCCTTGGAGTAACTATAACCAAAGAAATAACAGATCTATTTGACAAAAATTTTAAATCACTGAAGAAAGAAATTGAAGAGGATATCAGAAAATGAAAAGATCTCCCATTTTCCTGGATAGGTAGGATCAACATAGTAAAAATGACAATTCTATCAAAAGCAATCTACAGATTCAATGCACTTCCCATCAAAATCCCAACACAATTTTTTTTACAAACATTGAAATAACAATACTCAATTTCATTTGGAATAACAGGAAAACCAGAATTGTCAAAACAATTTTGTTCAAGAAAAGAATCTCAAGAGGCATCACCATCCTTGACTTCAAGTTATACTATAGAGCTACAGTAATAAAAACAGCCCAGTACTAGCATAAAAACAGATTTGTGGATCAATGGAATTGAATTGAGGATCTGGGCATTAACCCAAAAACCTATGAACACCTGATCTTTGACAAAGAGGCCCTAAATATTCAATAGGAAAGAGATAGTATCTTTAACAAATGGTGTTGGCATAGCTGGTTGGTAGTATGTAGAAAAATGCAAATAGATCCTAGCCTGTCACCCTGCACAAAACTCAAATCTAAGTGGTCAAAGACCTCAACATAAACCCATCCACTCTGAAATTGATAGTGGGAATACTCTCCAATGAATTGGCATAGATGACCACTTCCTAAATATAGCACCAGTGGCAAAGACACTAAGAACAACAATCAATAAGTGAGACCTCCTGAAACTTCTGTAAATCCAAGCTTCTGTAAATCCAAGGTCACTGTCAATAGGACAAAACAACAGCCTACAGAATGGGATAAGATCTTCACTAACCCTACAAGTGACAGAGGACTGATCTCTAAAATATATAAAGAACTCAAGAAACTAGAGCCCAAAACTTTGAATAACTCCATCAAAAAATGAGGTTCAGAACAAAAAAGGGAATTCTCAGCAGAGGAATTACTAGTGGTTGAAAGGCACTTGAAAAATTGCTCAACTTCTTTAGCCATCAGAGAAATGCAAATCAAAACCACTTTGAGATACCTCCTTATACCCGTCAGAACAGTTCAGATAAAAGATACAGATGACAGACTATACTGAATAGATTGTGGAGCAAGGCGAACACTCCTCCATTGTTGGTGGGAGTGTAAGCTTGTTCAGCCACTCTGGAATACAGTATGGTGGTTTCTCAGAAAACTGAGAATCACTCTCCCCAAGGAGATACCACTTCCAGCAATACCACTTCTGGGTGTATACCCTAAAGATGCACATTTGCACTCCAAAGGCATTAGCTCAGCTATGTTCATAGCAGCATTATTCATAATAGCAAGAACCTGGAAACAACCTAGATGCCCCTCAACTGAAGAATGAATTAACAAGCTGTGGTACATCTACACAATGGAGTACTACTCAGCAGTAAGAAAAAATGATATCCTAAAGTTTTCAGGCAAATGGATAGATTTGGAGAATGTCCTCCTGAGCAAGGTATCACAAACCCAGAAAGATAATCAGGGTATGTACTCACTCATTGGTGGACTCTAAACAAAAAAGCAAAAAGCAAAGCATGTCCAAGCTACAAACCACAAACACTAAACAGCTTGGGATCTGAAACTCCTTGGACTGTCACCTTGGATCCCACTCCATCTAGGAGAACACCTGACTCAGTCTTGATGTTGGGATGAGGAAACTGGATCTATCAGGAGTGGATGCTGATCTAAGTCATATTGGGACCTTGGGACCTCCTGCCCTTTCTTGGGAGGAGGAGATGGGCAGATGTGGAGAAGAAAGAGTGACTGGAGGGTGTGGGTGGGGGAAGGGACCTTGAACAAGGATATACACAGATAGAAAAATCTGACTTTATTCATAATAAAAAAAAAAACTCACTGAGGAAGAAGAGGCTCAAATAAATACCATAGAGACCTGAGAAAATCAGAGGAATAGAGAGGTTTTGCCACTGAAGAAGTATATGAATGTCCTGTAGAATTCAATCTGCAGTGCCAAGGTCTCATTTCTTCCTGTATTCCAGAAATGGCCACCAGTGTTCCCGAAAGGGTATGAGTCAATGACAACTTGGATTTCCTGGCTTAAAAAAAATTCTAGTGTACAAAGAATGGCATGCAGAAACCCAGCATGTGTGTATGTGTTTGTGTGTGTGTGTGTGTGTGTGCATGTGTGTTTACAAGGTTTATAGTTTAACAATACTGTTAGACATAATTTTTTTTTCTGCAGAGTGGGTCTTAAATCCATTAAGAAAATGGTTGGTTATGCCCATAAAAATCTAGCCACTATTGCACAATTGACCACATTTTCTTCTCTGGCGAATTGGTCTTATAGATCTTAAGCATCACAGCTGGGTAAGATCATTAATGCCTTTCATGTGAAGTCTCTCTGGAGACTTCACAGCACCTCTGAGGACTGTGGAAAGACAGCCAGGAGGGAGAAATTTTCCAACTCAGTTCCAGTTTTATTTACTGATACAACTGGAGTGTGTGATGTCTCCAAAAATAGAGTCTTAGCATCTCATTCTGTGAGTAACCAAGATGCATTGTAAGAGTTTGTATTGTTTTGGGGACCTCTTGGGTATCTATTGACAAAAAGGTATCCTACCTCTATTACTGGGGCTTTCGCCAAGAAACAAAATAAATCCATAAAAACTGTAGATTCTCAGTGTAAGCATTCACAACTCACACACACACCTTAAATACTACCACAAATTTTTAATAATTCAAAGCTATGTTCCCAGCATGATAGTCCAGGTTACCTCATTAAATTCCTATCTACAGAAATCTCAAAGCTACCAAGAGAATTTTCTGTGTTGTCCAGAAAACACCTAAAGAAGGGCCACTGTTTCCTAAAATCATTGAGGGACAAAAGCTTGACTTCTTTAGATGCTAGCTGGCATGGTGAAGGGGACTGAACATACGGGCAATCCTCACTCCTGGTTCTTGCCCTTTAGATTTTGGCTTTCTCTGTTCCTCAACTCATTCTTCCTTCCAAGACCCCATTACCTCTGCATAAGTTCAACTCAGTCCACAGTATGCTGTCTCCTTCATGATGATGTTTTCCCATTACTAGTAAAATGTCCACTACTCTAGTGTCTAGCTTTTCTTTCCTCTGACAGAGGTATTCTAGGAATAGTTAAGGTGAAGTGGATTACCTTACCAATCCAGGCATATGAAAAGAGTTAGATGAAAATAAAGTTGGCTTATATCAATTAAGTATATGGTGGGTTTGTTGCTTTTTTTTGCCACAGTTAGTTTTGTGAACTGAGATGCATATGCCAGCCCTAATTGATATCATGAAAATATGAATGCTAGTGTTAATATTTAGGTGGTGGAAATATTCTTTTTTCATATATATTTATTATTTGGTGTTTTTACATTATACACCCCATCAAACTCGGATATCAGACCTCTCAGTATCATGCCCACTCTTATGATCTCCCCATTTACAAAACTGCCCATTCATGCTGCTCATTTGCTTACTGGAGCATAATTAAACTCCCTGTGGCCAGACTCTTAAAGAAAACAAGTCTTTCCTTACCCACCCCTCTGCCAGAAGCCATCAATACAGAAGTGAGGCATTGTGCCATTTAGCTATATACTGGTCTTAAGTTCTTGTGTACAATGACATCTCTTTTTATATTTTTTTCTAAAGTCCACTAACGAGTGAGTACATCCTCTGCTTCTCTTTCTAGGATTGTGATACCTCACTCAGGAGGATAATCTCCATATTCATCCATTTGCCTGCAAAATTTAGAATATCATTTTTTTCTTACTGCTGAGTAGTACTCCATTGAGTAGATGTACCACAGCTTGTTAATCCATTCCTCAGTTGAGAAACATCTAGGTTGTTTCTAGGTTCTTGCTATTACAAATAATGCTGCTATGAACATAGTTGAGCTAATGCCTTTGGAGTGCAAATGTGCATCTTTAGGGTATACACCCAGAAGTGGTGTCGCTGGATCCTTGGGGAGATTGATTTCCAGTTTTCTGAGAAACCACCATATTTCATTCCAGAGTGGTTGAACAAGTTTACACTCCTACCAACAATGAATGAATGTCCCCCTTGCTCCACATCCTCTCCAGCATAGGCTGTCATCTGTGTTTTTAATCTTGGCCATTCAGACAGGTTGTTTTGGTTTGCATTTCTCTGATGACTAAAGATGTTGAGCACTTTTTCATGTGTCTTTCAGCCAATTTTATTTTTTCTGCTGAGAATTCCCTTTTTAATTCTGAACCCCATTTTTTAATTGGGCTTTTAAGGGTTTTGGGCTCTAGTTTCTTCAGTTTCCTATATACCTTAGAGATCACTCCTCTGTCACTTGTAGGGTTGGTAAAAATCTTTTCCCATTCTGTAGGCTGTTGTTTTGTCCTATTGACTGTGTCCTTGACCTTACAGAAGCTTCTCAGTTTCAGGAGGTCCTACTTATTGATTGTTGTTCTTAGTATCAAATATTTATAGTGTTCAAGAGCATTATCCCACAGCATATACTACTCCATTCCCCCTTCAATTTTCCTGTGTAAACTACCACATATCCCTCTTAACTTCATGATTTCCTTTTTAATTTTTATTATTAGTTTTTTTTAACTCCCTGAGCCCAGTTAGTGCTATCCATATGTGCATGGCCATGAGGTCATTCACTGGCCACAAAATAGTGTAGCAATGGCTATACTCACAAATAAAAATGACTTTCCCTCCCCGAGAAGTGGTCCACTCCCAATAGTTCCTTAGCTGAGAATAGGGACCAAGGGTTTCTCCCAAACCCATGCTGGAATTTTTGACTCACTTGATCGTGTGAAGATCGTTTTACAGATAATATGTTTCTCTGCGCAACAGTTATATCATGTCCAGAGGAAAGCATTTCACAGCACTCCTCCACATCCTCTGACTCTTAAATTTTTATCACTTTTTTCCCACCATGTTTCCTGAGCCTTGGAGGGTATGATGTTGATACAGATGTTTTGTCTATGATAAAGCATTCAGTTACTTATTCTCAGAACTTTGAACAGTAATGACTTTGCATATTAACTATTACCATCTGCCATAGAAAGCTTTTCCCCCAAGGTTAGGAGCAACACAAATCTATGGAGAGAGAGAGAGAGAGAGAGAGAGAGAGAGAGAGAGAGAGAGAGAGAGAGAGAGAGAGAGAGAGAGAGAACCTGTGCCCTGCTGTGGAAAAAAAAAAATTTGTGAGAGATGCATTTTTTTTCTGCATTGATTTTATTTTTAGTTTTTCAACTCTTCTGGATTTTGTGGTCATGTTGCTCCCAAAATGCCCTCAAAACTGAAATAATTATACTAGGAAAAAATTTACTTCAAAGCATATTGAAATCATGCATATAAACAATAGGCCAAAATGGCCCAGAACATGCTATTCTCCCATGGTGCACAGACAAAGCAGAACATTTGCTTGTGTGCTATGTAATTCTGATTTGTTCCATTTGATACTATGATTAGAAGCTGTTGTATTGAATGTGTCTTTGTCTGAAACAACCATGCTTAAGTAACAGTTTTATCCTGTTCTATTTCACAAGTTTTAAAATAAAAGTCATTGTGCCATACAGAAAGTTGTTCGAAGGTGACATCACTTTCTAAGTGTTTTTAAGACCAACTTAACTGAACCCTTAAGGGAAAGAATATAGGGTAAGAGTCAGTACACGGCAGTGGCCTTGAGGTAAGTCCTCACACTAGCTCTCACCTGGTTTGACTTCCAACCAAGCCAGAACTGAGGCAAAGGGGACAGCTGAGTTATCTCACATTTGGGTCTCCATCTTTTCCAGCTTTAACATGTTGTCAGAGGCAGGTTCTAGCTCTTCATATGTTTCCTTACTGGAGAAGAGAGCTCTGTAGGGCCATTGTTGAGGAAGTGCTTGGATTTCAAGATGATGTTGTGAGATAGAATGAGAAAAGAAAGGCCAAAGCTCTTTACAAGAAAAATAAAAACTGAATCCCTCACCAAAAAAAGCACAAATCCAGCATAACATAAAGATCCTTTCATCTCACAAGTTCTTCCATGGATCCCACCTAGAGGAAAGAATGTAATCAATCCCTTGGTGCTTTAGCCTGACAGTCATGTCTATGTCTCTACCTTGAGTAATCAACATCCTTGATGACTCCTAGACCTTCCCTAGCCTTGACACATTTCTGTTCCTAGAGAGAAAGGGCATATCAGGAGCTGTGGGGCACTCTGCAGAGAACCCTACAGTAGCCTAGTTCCTATTTCCATGAGGAATCCTTGCCTCAAGAGACAGAAAGTAGATTATTGAACATATGTGCATATTATTCTAACTAGCTTACAAACTTCATCTTATTGAAACAACAGTACACCGTTGAGGTCTTGAGGTCTTAGCCCAACCCCTACTGTATAAATTAAAAGCAGAAGTTCTAGAAGAATTACTTATCCACGATGCTAAAGCCTGTAAGAAGTTCAACTCAGTTCTAATAAAGCCAATTTTATTCAGCTTTTGTCCCTGTTAGATTTGCAACAGATCAGTTTTACCCCAAGATATACTACTGGGCTGTAAAAGATTCTTCCCACACAATGGAAAGCCAAGCACTCTCAGATCTGAGCCATAGAACATTCAAGTGTGATGGCTGCAGTGAGGTAAGCCACAGTCTTCCACAGTTGACCATGCTTATTCTTACATTTTTTCAGTGTTATAGAATCTATATAGCCTAGGCACTTAACCTTGTTGGTATTTTTAAAACAGGCTGTATGTGGTATGTATATTTGTAATATATACATGAATGATATCCTTCCTTAATTTTTCTACATTCCTCAAAAAATCATACACTCTGTTATTACATTAGTCATCCATTTTTCATGGTTGCTAAGGCCATGAACAATGTGTTCTGAGGCAGTAGAAACAGATGTGGTGCCATTTCCCCAAATGTCTCTACACGTTCACATGCAGAGACTTAGGAAGGAATAGAGCAATATCACAAGTCCTTTATACATTCTGAGGAAATGAGTACTATTTATTCTACAAAGTATTACCTAGGGGGTTAAATTTTTAGAGTCCAAATTTTTGTCAAAATGGGTAAATATAAATTTAAAATAAATTGAACATGTGCACACAACATGTTTTGGGGAAAATATACCAAAGCTTAAATAAAACATTTATGGAGGCCCCAATGTGCCAGATTGTCACACTAGTTTTGAAGTGTTTTCAGAGTCTAAGGAACCCCCAACAGAACAGGGTAGGGGTGTGTTTGGGGTCTTTAGCAGAAGCTGTGTTTCTGTTGATAAATTTCTAACATGTCACTCTCACAGTTCTCTTCTTTAAGCTTTACATTTAACTGTATATTGACTATTCAAGAGTTGGCCATTCTGAGGCTAAAATTCACCTGTATGGACCAGCAGTGAGAGAACATGGTTCATAACAACTGTAAGAGCCCAAGAGAGGAGAGTCCTTGAGAGACTGAAACATGGATGAGTTGAAAAGGATTAAAAAAAACGGGTGATGGAAATATTAACAGGTTCCAAAGATGGCACCTGGACTGCTGCCAAGAACTCCGTATTTTTCAGACAGATTATTTGATCTCTTTTCTAAAAAACTTTGTTTTCTTATCATTAACCTTATATTGTAGCAAAAATATGTTTGAAACATTCTCTTTTGTTTGTTTTGCTTTTTGAGACAGAGTTTCTCTGTGAAAGCTCTGGCTATCCTGGAACTCGCTTTGCAGATGATAGTATCCTTGAACTCACAGAGATTCCCCTGAGTTCTGGGATAAAAAGCACATGCCACCACTGTCTGACTTAAAATATTCTTAAATGTACAGTTCTGGGTCATTCTTATTGTTTATTTGACTTTTATCACCATCTGCCCCAGAATCTTTCATCTTCTCTATCTGAATCCCTCAGTAGACAATAACTCTTCATTTCCCCCTCTGCTGAGCTCCTGGTAACACCACTTCACTTTCTGCAGGTTAATAGCCCCTTCATGAGGACTTTGTGCACATTAGACAATGCCTGTATGAAGAATCTGAAATGATAAAGACCTATCAGAAGAAGCATTTCTTGATAATGCTATTGTTAGTGTTATTAGTTTAGGAATTATTTTTTAAAGGAAGAATAAATATGCAACCTAGTGTAAAAACTCTTAGGACAACCATTGACACCCTAAAATAATAAAGTAATATTAGGCATTTTAACACAATATAAGTTAATAAACTAGAGTCTGGAAACTTCTCTATATAGTAAAAATAACAGATGACCATTCACAAGTTAAATAACCATCATAAAACCCTACTGAGTGTCTTTAAGGTGAAAGTAAATAAAGCTTCTGAAATAGCTAAAGATTTAAATTCAGTTTTATTTCTTTTTGTATAGAGGCATTTCTATGAAAATTTTAAATGTCAGGTAGGAATGCAGAAGACTTCCTGTACCTTTGACTTCTGGAAGCAACTGGATGCATTCATGATAGAAACACCTCTTTCCAACCCAAAAAACCAAATAGACAAGTGTACATGCTCCAAATAACCTAAGTTCAATGTGGGACATAACCACAACATGTACCTTGTCATACTGAACTCAGACTCGGGAAAGGCCCTTGTCTCCCTGGGAATGAGAAAGCAAGGTCCCCAGTCTTCAGTGGGCCCCTTATGACCATGGAGACCAATGAGCTCCTCATTACATTGCTTGGGAGGTGGGGTTGAAATAAAGGAGAAAACAAAACAAAAGCAGTACAGAGGAGGCACTCAGGTCAGGAAACTAGTCAAAGCCTTCACAGAACCATCCTTCTTTTCTCCCTGTGGAAGGGTATCTATATGTGCTCGTTCATGCTCATTTCCCCATTCCGTGTGTAGTTAGATGGTGTCTCAGTTCATTGAGGCTCTTATAACAGAATTCCATGACTGGGTGGCTTGCACAGGATGCTTTTTCCTTCACAGTTCCAGAAGCTACGTAGACTAACAGCAAGGCCAAGAGATGAGTGTGGCAAGAACCTTTCTTTTGGTTCACATATAGTCAAAGAGAAAACAGCTGACATTTATTAAATTAGCATGGACAGACATTAGGTCAAATAATTTTCATGGCAATTTTATTATATAAGTCAGAAAAGGAATCTGTTCAATCTGTCAGTAAGCTTGGGTCTACCTACCCCAAAGCATGTGCACATTACATTATTCCTTAGGACTCCTTTCTTATAATTTCTCCAAGTGGCAGATGTGGGTACATTTTCTGCTTGTCCTAAGTAAGACATTGCCCTACTAAATATATGACCTCACTCTGTGTGAACTAAGAGACCTGCCAGGCAACTGGAACAGAGGGAGTAGAAGCAGCGGTATTTCCTGGATGTCACTGAAGCCTGCTCAGCCAGGCTCCACTGAGAGAAGGAAAACATCCTGATTTCTGCAACATAGTCAAGGATGGCACAAAATAAAGGCAAACATTTGAGTTGGCACCTATCAAATGATTACTCATGGGCAATGCTATCAGATAGCAGAAAGAATTGCTTTCATAATTATCTGGAGAGTAGGGACATTGTGATAGCTGTTGGTGAAGCTTGGTTATGTTTCCCCAAGCCTTGTTTTCTCTTATACTCACAAGAATCTGTTGGTCTATTGCTTGACCTGTCCAAATCATCTGGTACTCCATAATTCCTAAGAGTCAGTTATTAGCTCATAGTGTGAGATCCACCAAATATAGTTGGTTTTCCCCACAGTCTTTTATTTCACCTGTCCTAACAGGTGTACTCACTGCAAAGGTAGAAAATTCCCAAGGATATGGAGAGACATAGAGCCCCTCATTCATTCCCAGGGCATCTCATGCACTCCCAGGGCAACTCATGCACTCCCAGGGCATCTCATGCATTCCCAGGGCATCTCATGCATCCTCAGAACATCATTTCATGCACTCCCAGGGAATCTCATGCACTCCCAGGGCATGCTGTACTTAATAGGAAATAATTCAGCTTCTCTGTTTTCACATGATTGTCTTTCAGTAAGATCTTAGTAAGTATTGGCCCTTTTTCTGTCTAAAAATGCTTGTGGCTAGCAAAGCGGAAATATCTCTAGCTTTCAGTGTGACCCTTTCATCCCCCAGTTTGACAAGATCTACCTAAGAACAGAGAAACCTGTAAGCTCCTGCAGCCATATTGAAATAAAAGTATTGAAGTTATGAAGACCCATGTGTTTTGCATCACATGAGCCAACACAAGGAGGCAGACCATGTGATGATGCAGCCATTATTCTTCCTGAGCCTTAACTAGGTAAGAAAACCTCCTCAGTGATAATGCAGGTTTATATTCATTGTTGGAGGATTGGTAACATATACTTAAAACAATTTTAGAGCTTGTCATGGTCATGGTGCACAGCTCTAATTCCAGCACTTAGAGGTTGAGTCAGTTAGATTGTCTAAGCTAGGGAGAGTCTGAGAGCATCCTGGACTGAAAACAACCTTCACTTTAAAATATGGGGCAGCGGTGGCCAGAGAGATGGTTCAGCAGTCAAAATCCCTTGCTATTTTTCCAAAGAATCTGAGTTGGGTTCCCAGAACCCAGATCAGGCAGCTCACAGTCTCCTGTAACTCTAGCTCTAGGAAATCTAATGCTCTCTTCTGGCCCCCACAGATGCCGTGTACACACACATGTGCACATAAATGGTCTTAAATCAATTTTTAAAAGCAGAAACAAAACACTCAAAAGGTAGTTCAATAAAGAAAATAGAAGTTATTTAAAGATAGTGTCCTTGGCTTTGCAGAAGCTTCCCAGCTTCAGGAGATCCCACTTATTCATTGTTGGTCTTAGTGCCTGTGCCACTGGTGTTATATTTAGGAAGTGGCGGCCTGTGCCAATTTGTAGAAGTGTATTTCCCACTTTCTCTTCTATCAAGTTCAAAGTGGTTGGGGTTAAGTTGAGGTCTTTGATCCACTTGGATTTG
>PVIH01003289.1:128150-164513 GCA_004025045.1 Sigmodon hispidus | reverse complement strand
TTTTTTTTTTTTTTTTTTTTTTTTTTTTTTTTTTTTTTTTTTTTTTTTTTTTTTTTTTTTGTGAAGATGTGGATAACCATTTAGAAAAATGGCTAACTACAAAACATAAAATTGAGGAACTTCATTAATATATGTTTCTACAAGTTATTCTTTGTGTCTCCATGCTTTCAAAGATGAAGAGGATCTGTTTAGACTATAGAAAGAATAAAATAATTTGGAAATAGTTTGAACCTTGTCTTAAAATTTGTATTGCTAGGTGGTGGGAGAGGTGGTGGGAGGGGGAAGGGACCTTGAATAAGGAAATACAGGGATGGGAAAAAAAATTTCAGAGGGAAAGCTGAACACATAGTAAATATATGTGTAGCAATCTTATTTGCATTACCACCCTTGATAAGCCATGCTTATGATACTTATCCTCTTGATAGTTATTGTTAACTTTTCCTCATTTTAAATTCATGTTACTGGTTTTTTGTTAAATACAAAAAAAAAAAAAATTTGTATTGCTGAGATGAAACACCATGATCATGCAGCAAGTTGGGGAGGGAAGGGTTATTTGTTTTACACTATTCATCATCAAAAGAAGTCTCCACAGAAACTCAAATAGGGCAGGATTCTGGAGGCAGGCGCTGATGCAAAAGCCATGGAGGAGTGCAGGTTACTGGCTTGCTCAGTCTACTTTCTTATAGAGCCCAGACTACCAGCCCAAATGTGGCCTCATCATAAAGGGCTAAACTCTTCGCCCTCAACTGCTAATTAAGAAAATGCCCCATAGGCCTGCCTACAGCCCAATTTTATAAAGGCATATTCTCAACTAAAGTCTGCTCCTTTCTGATGACTCTTGCTTGTGTCAAGCTGACATAAAACTAATCATGAAAAACCTATAGGGTCCATTGTGAGAAGCTCAATCCCCAATATGATGATATCGAGATCTGGTGGTACATTTAGTGGATCTCGGTGGAAGATCTTAGGGCAGTGTTATGCTGTTATTTAAAGAAATGAAAGTAATTCTTGTGGGACTCTAAACAAGGCCTCTGGAGACAGCTAGACCTGTCTGTCTGGCCATAAGCTCTCCACCTTGCATTTGTTCTCTCCACCTTGCATTTGTAACACAATCTTCTATGAAGTCCTCACCTGAGCTAAGTTGATGCAAGCACTCTACCCTTGAACTCCTTAGAACTACGACCTAAATAACCCACTATAAACTAGTCTGATGGTTCTTTTATTATAGTAACTATAACTTGACTAATACAAGAGTCTTGAATAGGGCTCTCAGGAACTGCTTAACAGAAGAAAAACATGTGGAAAATTAAGAATTACCCTTATATTACATTTAAAAATATCAAGTTATAATAGTCAGTATATCATGTACTGCATCAATATATGAACTAACATTTTTTTGTGGATTGTAGGCTGTAAGATTGATGACAAATTGTGATAGGGCTATAAGTGGCCTTCAGATAGTAAATTAATTTCCTGAATATTTAAATGATAAGTTAGAGGTTATGTGTATCCCCTCAACTAAATTTAAGAGTTAATTTGATTCTCAAGTGGATTTATTATACCCCCTATTAAGTAATTCTGCTTTAGATTGTATAAATGTATTTCCTGGATGAATTCTTACTGTTGGAGGCTAGTGTTAGGGTCACAGAACACCCCACAAAACAAAAGCTACCACTCATATACCCAATAAGCAAGAGCATTACCAGCAAGGACAGGTCTGCCAGCCAGGCTTCTTTTTATAGGCATTCAGGAGGAGATGAACATGAATGGCTGAAGCTCCTTTTCCTGCTTTAACAGGGTATAGAAACAGAAACTGGAGCCTAACAGCATGCAGAAACCAGAACTGAAAAGAAATTAAAACTCAGGCCTAGTGGAGTGTGGGGCCAGGAGAAGCCTAGCCATAATTCTGCCCTGGCCCCTCACTAAGTTGTATCAAAGTGGATAGAGTGGTTGCCTAGAGTGCAGAAAACCTGTATTCAATTATCAGCACCACATAAAAGCTATGGTAATTCAAATTGTTAGGCTCAAAAGCAAAATAAAACATATCCACAACTGTCTGATTATGCAAACTTTACTTAGAGGTCTACAAGGGACTGGCCAGACAGCTGTTTCACCCTAAATCAGGATTTTAGAGAGTAGTCCCTCACTAATATTTGACGTCCTTTTCATGGGAAAAAGTTGGGGTTGATAAAAAAAACAGCTGTAAAGATAATAGCTGTTACCACCACCACAGGAGAGTGGGGCACTCAGGGCTCCAAGGCAGCCTGTGGGAAAAATAGATGTGATGGAAAACAGCTGTCAGAGGAGGCGGTAAATATAAATACAAAACACATCATGTGGAAGGGGAGTCCTCAAAGTATCTGAAAAGATACATTTTTATAAAGCAATCATATCTCAGGTTCAGTTTATCAAGGCAAACAAATTCAGTTTGAGTTAAAAACAAGGTTTGTAGGATTCATTTGGCATTGGAAAGAGAAACTTGTTTTTGTAAAGTATGGAGACTTAATAACAATGTATAACAATGTAGGGTCCTAAAAACATTGTAGCTCTTGTTTCTGTTTCACAACATTAATCCCAGCACAGCACTCAGGAGTTAAAGCCAAGAAGATTAGAAGTTCAAGGTCATCCTCAGATATATAAGTCTAGGCCACTCTGCTTCTGGAAGACATTTGTTATGTCTAGAATTGTTGCTGTCTGTAATGCCTGGAAAGAAGGGGAAGAATATCAGTGATACCTGGTAGGAAGAGTCTAATCTATGGATATTAATAAGCAACCTGCAAACATATGAGAGCCTCTGTCTCTTGTCTCCACAGGAGGAATTGTACAATTGGATACCAGGATTGTTCAACACCTCTTTACAACCACAGGTGTCCTAAGTGGCAATCATGCACCCACACCTCACCCTTTTTTAGAAGAATTATACCCTGAGATACTCATTTACTCTGGAAGACAACGAAGAAAACACTCATTGCTCCAAGTGGGAAACATGAATGGTTCATCCATGGATGACAGAATACAACTGGACCAGAGAAAGCTCATCAGAAGGGCAGGATCCAGCTCATTTCCTTCACAGTCACCTGGAAAGCCAGTAGGCCCTATGAGGCCCTGGAAGCTAGGATCCAGAGGCCAAGGATGGGATCCAGGAGGCCAGAGACACCCAGAGCACCCCTCTATACATGGTCAGCTACACTCAGCACACTCAGGGATAAGGCCTTGGTCAGACTCTCACTCCAGGACCAGAACTAGTAAGTGCTTGCTTTTTACTTTTTTCAAATAGACATTATACCAGTCTTATACCTATTGTATTCTCTTTGAATATTTGGTATTTGAAATTGTTTTTAGCCAAAAATTTATCATAAAAATTTACTTTATTAATCACTGGCAGCAAACTTTAGTGGTTTTTTGTTTTGTTTTGTTTTGCTGTTGTTGCTATTTTACTAGAAATTCAAAGTAGTGGAGTTTCTTACATCATTTTCATACAGACTTAGTTGTGGTTGGTTTCCTCTTAATTTCTCTCCCCATCTCCCTGCTCGCAAGTATCCCTATTTTACTTTTATATGGTATATTCTGTTACTTCCACAACTTCTCTTCCTGAAAACCTTTTTTGACCTTGCATCACCGGCCCCACCTCCAAATGTGTTAGCAGAGAAGGACTAAGGCTTTGAAATTCAGACACCATCCAGAGGTGAGCAGGTTCCAGGGCCTGATCCCCCATCCTGAAAGTCGATTTCTGAGACCAGGGTCAAACTGTAGAGCCTGACCCAGACTGTCATTAGCAGACAGGACTAGGGTTTGGCTGTGAAGGGCTCTTCCAACCACACCAAAAGAGGGGATTTTGCACGGCCGGCCCAACCTCCAACTGCATCAGCACAAAAGGAATGAAAACTTTGAAATACAAACCCCTGTCTCGAGCAAAGTCAGAGAATGAGCAGACCCCTTAGTCACAGGAGTCAGGAGACACACAAGCACTCTTGCTACAACTGACTAGGAGCTGCCAAATTGTGAACTACTGAGGCCACCAAAAGAGGCCAGTGCAAAAATATATATAATAATATAAAGAACAACAAGGCAACTCCAGAAGAAAGTGGTGGTTCTACAACTATAAGACCTGAACAGAACAATGAAAAGGAAACAGAAAGAAACAACACCAAAAACACCTTCATGAAGATTATTGAAGCCTTCAAGGGAGATATAAAAAATTCCCTTAAAGAAATAGAAGAAAATACAAACAAAAAATTGGAACAGATGACCAAATACTTAGAAGAAAACCAAGAAAAGGTAAACCAAAAAATGAAATAAATATTCCAGGAAATAAAAACTGAAATAGAAGCAATAAAAAGGCACAAAAGGAGGCAAAGATGGAAATAGAAATTTTGAAGAAAAGAGCTGGAACTAGAGATATAAGCATAACTAACAGAATCCATGAGATAGAAGAGGGAATCTCTGAAGTGGTAGACTCAGTAGCAGAAATAAATATAGCAGTCAAAGAAAATACTAAAACTATAATAGCCATAACACAAAATACTCAGGAAATATGGGACACTATAAAAATACCTAACTTGAGAATAATAGAAATAGAAGAAGAAAAAAAAGACGAGCTCAAAGGCACAGACAATGTATTCCATAAAATCATAGAAGAAAACTTTCCTAACTTGAAAAAGGAAAAGCCTATAAAGATACAAGAAGGTTACAGAACACCAAATAGATATGACCCCCCCAAAAAAAGTCAGCATGCCACATAATAATCAAGCCACAAAACATACAGAACAAAGAAAAAAAATTTAAGAGCTGCAAAAGAAAAGTGCCAACTTACTTATAAAGACAGACCCAGCAGAATAATACCTGACTATTCAATGGAAAAAATGAAAGCAAGAAGGGCTTGCTCAGAAGTTATACAGTCACTAAAACAGCATGGCTGCCAACCTAGACTACTATACCTAGCAAAATTATCAGTCACCATAGATGGAGTAAACAAGATATTTTATGAAAAAATCAGATTGAAACAATACCTATCTATCAATCTGGCCCTCCAGAAAGCATTAGAAGGAAAAGACCAACTAAGGATCCGAGACACACAAATGAAAACACAAACAGTCAATAATCCCACAGAAGAATAGCCCAGAGAAAGGAAATCCATACAAACTACCATCAAAAATAGCAGGAATCAATCAGTGGTCACAAATATCCCTTAATATCAATAGACTCAACTCACCTATAAAACGTCACACACTAACAAGATGGATAAAAAAACAGAACCATCCTTCTGCTGCATACAAGAAACACACCTCAACCACAAAGACAGACACAGGGTCAGTGTAAAGGGTTTGGAAAAGATTTTCCAGTCAAATGGCCCTAAGAAACAAGCGGGGGTTGCCATTCTAATATCTAACAAAGTAGACTTTAAGCTAAAAGCAATTAAAAAGGACCAAGATGGTCATTACTTATTCATCACAGGAAAAATAGGTCAAGAGGAAATTTCAATCCTGAATATTTATGCCCCTAATATAAGGGCACCTACTTATGTAAAAGAAACACTGCTAAAGCACAAATCCCACATCAATTCTCAAGCCATAATAGTGGGAGACTTCAATATCTCACCTTCACCCCTGGATAGGACAACCAGACAGAGAATCAACAGGGAAATAAAGAGTCTAACAGAGGTTATGAAGCAAATAGATTTAATATATATCTACAGAAGCTTCCACCCAAATTCAAAGGAATATACATACTTTTCAGCTCCTTGTGTAACTTTCTCTAAAATGGGCCATATAAGTGGTCATAAAGCAAATATCAACAGATACAAAAAATGGAAATAATCCCTTGTAACATATCAGACCACCAGGGCTTAAAGTTCAACAACATCAAAAATCACAGAAAGCCTACCAACACATGGAAACTAAACATCAATCAGTTAAACCACCTCTGAGGCAAGGAAGAAATTAAGAAAGAAATCAAAGTCTTCCTAGAATTTAATGAAAATGAATCCACAATGTATCCAAACTTGTGGGACACAATGAAAGCAGTCTTAAGAGGAAAATTCATAGCACCAGATACCTATATGAAAAGCCTAGAGAAATCTACACTAGAGAACTAACAGATCAGCAGAAAGCCTTAGAACAATTAGAAGCAAACTCAACTAGAATGAGTAGACAGCAGGAAATGATCAACCTATATCTGAAATCAATAAAAATGAAACAAAAAGAACAATACAAATAACCAAAGAATCAAAGAGTTGGTTCTTTGAGAAAGTCAACAAGATAGATAAACCCTTATTTGAACTAATCCAAAAGCAGAGAGAGAGTATCCAAATCAACAATGTCAGAAATGAAAAGGGGGACATAAAAACAGACACCCAGGAAATCCAGACAATTATCAGATCATACTTTGAAAATATATATTCAAAAAAAATGGAAAACCTAGAAGAAATGGACAGCCTTTTGGACAGGTACCATTTACTAAAATTAAATGAAGACCAGATTAATTACCTAAACAGACCTATAACCGTAAGGAAATTGAAGCTGTCATTTAAAGCCTCCCAAGTAAAAAAAGCCGAGATCCAGATGGTTTTAGTGCTGATTTCTACCAGACATTCAAAGAAGAATTACTAACATTACTCCTCAAACTATTTCACACAGTAGAAACTGAAGGAATATTGCCAAATTGCTTTTATTAGACCACAATTACCCTAATATCCAAGCCACTCAAAGACATAACAAAGGAGAATTACAGACCAATTTCCCTCATGAATATTGATGCTAAAGTTCTCAACAAAATTTTGGCAAACAGTTTACAATAATATATAAAAAATACCATCTACCATGTTCAACTAGGCTTCATCGCAGAAATGCAGGGATTGTTCAACATACGGAACACCGTAAATGTCATCCATCATATAAACTAAAGGAACAAATCCACATGATCATATCTTTAGATGCTGAAAAAGCCTTTGACAAAATTCAAGACTCCTTTATGATAAAAGCTCTGGAGGGATTAGGAATACAGGGAAAATATCTCAATGTAATAAAGGCAATTTACAAGAAGCTGACAGCCAACTTAAAACTTAATGGAGTTCAAAGCAATCACACTAAAATCAGGAACTAGACAAGGATATCCTCTCTCCCCTTATCTATTTAACACAGTTCTCAAAGTTTTAGCTAAAGCAATAAGAGAATGAAAGGAGATTAAGTGGATACAAATTGGAGAGAAGTAAAACTATCTCTATTTGCAGATGATATGATTGTATACATGAGTGATCCACAGAATTCTACCAAGGAACTTTTATGGTTGATAAACAACTTCAGCAATGTAACAGAATACAAGATTAACTCAAAAAATCATTAGCCCTTCTATACACTAAAGATAAAAAGGCTAAAAAAGAAATAAGGGAAACATCACCCTTTATAATAGCTGCAAAAAGCTTTTAATACCTTGGAGTAAATATAACCAAAGACGTAACAGATCTATTGGACAAAAATTTTAAAACACTGAAGAAAGAAATTGAAGGGGATATCAGAAAATGGAAAGCTCTCCTGTGTTCCCAGATAGGTAGCATCAACATAGTAAAAATGGCAATTCTACTAAAAGCAATCTACTGATTTAATGCACTGCCCATCAAAATCCCAACACAATATATTGTGGACCTTGAAAGAACAATACTCAGTTTCATTTGGAATAACAGGAAAGCCAGGATTGCCAAAACAATTTTGCTCAACAAAAGAACCTCAGGAATCATCACCATCCCTGATTTAAAGTTATAGTATAAAGCAATAATAAAAACAGCCTGGTACTGGCATAAAAACTGACTTGTGGATCAATGGAATAGAATTGAGGATCCGGGCATTAACCCAAAAACCTATGAACACCTGATTCAAGGACACTGTCAATAGGACAAATTACAACCTAAAGAATGGGAACAGATTTTCACCAACCTTGCAAGTGATAGAGGACTGATCTCTAAAATATGTAAAGAACTCAAGACACTAGAGCGCAAAACCTTAAATAACACAATCAAAAAATCGGGGTCAGAACTAAAAAGGGAATTCTCAGCAGAATTACAAATGGCTGAAAGGCACTTGTAAATGTGTTCAATATCTTTAGACATCAGAGAAATGAAAATTATAACAACTTTGAGATACCACCTGACACCTGTCAGATTGGCTATGATAAAAGACACAGATGTCTGCCTATGCTGGATTTGTTGTGGAGCAAAAGGAACACTCCTGTATTGTTGGTGGGAGTGTAAGCTTTTTTATCCTCTCTGGAATGCAGTATGGTGGTTTCTCAGAAAACTGGGAATCAATCTCCCCAAGGATCCAGCAACACCACCACTGGGTGTATACTCTAAAGAAGCACATTCACACTCCAAAGGCATTAGGTCAACTATGTTCATATCAGCATTATTCGTAATACCAAGAACCCAGAAACAAACTATATGCCCCTCAACTGAAGAATGGATTTAACAAACTGTGGTATATGTACACAATGGAGTACTACTCAGCAATAAGAGAAAATGATATCCTAAAATTTGCAGGCAAATAGATGGATTTGGAGTATATCCTCCTGAGGGAGGTTTCTCAAACCCAGAAAGATAAGCAGGGGATGTATTCACACATTAGTGGACTCTAAACAAAAAAGCAAAAAGCAAAGCATGTCCAAGCTGCAAACCACAACCACTGAATAGCTTGGTGTCTGAAAGACCTTGATCTGGCACCTTGGATCCCACTCCCTCTAGAGGAACACCTAACTCAGTCTTGATGTTGGGGTGAAGAAACTGGGTTTGCTAGGAGTGGATTCTGAACTGAGAAATATTGGGACCTTGGGATCTTGGGACCTCCTGCCCTTGCTCGGGAGGAGATGGGGAGATGTTGAGAAGAGAGAGTGATTGGAAGGGTGGGATGGGGAAGGGAACTTGAATAAGGATATACAGGGATGGAAAATGTGACCTTATTCATAATTAAAAAATAAAGAAAGAGAAAAAACCCAACCGTTTTATTTATTTATTTATTTATTTATTTATTCATTCATTCATTATTCATTTATTTATTTATTACCACAACTCATGTCCCCTTTATGGTTTTCTAGTGTTTTGTTAGGGTTTTGTATTATTGTGAAAAGACACTGTGGCTATGGCCACTCTTATTTAAACAAAGAACAGAAACATTTCATTGAGGAGGCTCACTTAGAATTTTAGACATTCTATTTATTATTATCAGGTTGAGGAGCATGGTGGTATCCAGACAAATGTGGTGCTAGAGCTAACAGTCTTACATCTGGACTAAGAGGCAACAGAAAGTAGATTATCACACTGAAGGAAGACTGAGAAAAAGAGACCTCAAAGCCTGTCCCAACAGTGACACATTTCCTCCAATAAGGCCAGGCACGGTAATAATGCCATTCTTCTTAGGAACCATTTTCTTTCAAACCACTACATCCTCCACAAACATATATGTGTATGTATGTTTCTAATAAAATTTGATGTTAATAATATATACATATATATGTATGTATATATGTGTATAGTAAAATTAGAAGGTAAGATGCACATTTGAAAGAGAACATACATATCTGTTTTTATGAGCTTGTGTTGACCCACTTATATTTTCTTTTTCAACACATCTTTTGTAAATTTTATAGTTTCTGTGGATGAATAAAATTTCATTGTGTATGTGCCATTTTATTATTGATTTGTCATTTGTTAGATATTTAGGCTGATTTCATTTCCTGGGTATTTTAAATTGAACATCAGAAAGCATTGGTTATTATTATATATTAATGATATAAAATAATCGGGTTATTGTGACATTTTTATACATACAACTACATGTTTTTATTTGGATTCCCTCCTTATTACCCTCTAATGTATACCTCTTACATCTTCCCCTGGTCATTTTTCTCTTTGTAAATAATTTAATTTTATTTTTAATTTTTTTGTGAAACTAGATTTTGTTATATTAAATATAAAAGAAAATATTCAATATTTCTGATGACATCCAATTTTTTCTACAAAAACTCCAAATAACCAATTTTAGTTTTATATTTAACAAAATAAATGTATTACTGGATATTATATTCAGTCTCATATTTTGGAGTAGGCTAGGAATTGCTTCATAATAGGACACATTCATAGAAATGTACCTTTGATTTTATGGTGACCATCACAATGTATACTTACATACTCCTTGGGGATATAGATTAATCACTATACATGGCTATTTTATTCCTTGAGTTAATAATATGGGAGACTTAAAGGTAATTTGCATTTGAAGTAGGTCTTTACTTTTACCTCAGTTCAGCCCTAACACAGGAATTAGAGATTTGGATGCTCAAGGTTATACAAAATAACTGAGTCAGTAAAATTCATGAACCATAGAGGGTGAATTTTAGAGATGATTATAGAGTTATAGGTAGGAGTTTATGAGAAGGAGAAAGGGCAGAGCTCCTATATAAAGATGCAGATTCCAGGAAATGGGATGCCATCAACTTCTAAACAAAGAGTTTATCACAGGATGTCGGCAGAAAATGGGTGTGGCACCAGGAATAAGGTGAGCTGGTAAATGTAGTTGACTAAATAATGAGAAATAATGAGGTGTCTGGTGCATCTCTCAGTTTCAGTCACATCCTCACATACAGCCTCCAAGCAAAGATAAGAGACAAAACCAGGTATCAGAGCTCTGCTCTGGCATTTTTGTCTTCCAGCAAAGATGATCTGGGAACTGCTGCTTTGAATTTCCTGCCATAGTTCATATTTTTTTTATTTCTTATTTTCACCAACAGGGTCTCACATGTCAGAGGCTTGTCTCAAGTTTGCTACATAGCTAAGGACAAATTTGAACTTTCGGTCTTCCTTCCTATACAGACAAAAGTATTGGGATTACAATATGAACCACCATGTCCAGTTTGTTGGGCAATAGACATGCAATCCAAGGCCTTATGTATTATAGGCAAGCCGTATTCTAAGTGAGCTATCTCACAACCCTCCACATGTTTACTTGAAGATTTATTTTACTTTAAATGATGTATGTGTTTGTCTGTGTGTATGTATGTGTGCATTACTACAAGTTTTCACAGATGCTAGAGATTTCAGATATCACTGAAAAATGACTTTATAAGCAGTGTAAGCTACCTAGTGTGGGTTTTGAATCAACATTTAGATTCTATACATACAGTACATTCTCTTAACTATTGAATCATCTCTCCAGACTCATCTACAGGAATTTTCAATGCAACTGAAAAATGATGTATTAGTCATGCTTCTCAATAGGAACAGAATGTATAGAATGGGATTTATTAGGATGGATAAGAGGCTGTGGTCCACCTAGTCCAACAGTGGTTGCTTCCAACAGAAGGTCCAAGAATCTGGTAATTATTTGGTCTATGAGGCTAGATGTCTCAGTATATGCTATACTGCTAAAGAAGTAGACTCTAATGCCAGTGAAGGAATAGGTTATTTCTAACCTTCCACCCCTTGGTGAGAACATGCTGAAAATTACAGATGCTTGTGCCCAGCTTTTACATAAATTCTTGTTTTGTTTTGTTTAACTAGAGTTGGTAGGGTCAGAGCCTAAGACCTTGCAAGGATAATAGGTTCCTTCTCCCTCTAGGCCAATTGAACAGGTAATATGGAAAAGTAGAAAAAGATTTATTCAGTGCAGACACATAGGAAAGAGGAAGAAAGAGGTCCTGTGACACTTCACTCACAGATCTGAGATATGAAATTTAAGTTTAAATGAAGGGCCAGGAGCATGACCAAGTAAGCAGGATGACCTATCCATCACTGTCATCTTGCTTCAGTCTCTTTTGTGAAATAGTCTTGTAAGTTGTCAAAGATGTGTAGAATCTCTTTCTAGAAGACTACCTCCATTCTGGCTGACACTATTCACAACCTTTCCTTCTCTCATCTTGAGAATCCTATTTGGGGATTTGTATTGCTTTGATAGTCTAATGATGCAGATTAACAGATTATTTTTCAGTGACAGCTTCCCAAGAGAAAGGACTAGGAAATCAGAAGTAAAGAAGATAAACACTGTGGGCTGTTTCCATTTACTTCTTTCACTCCTTCTTCATTCCTCTTTCTTTCCCATTTTTATCTTTCTCCTTAAGTTACTGTTTCTAAAAGCAGGATATAACTATGTTGCTCATGTTTTCCTTGAACTTGCTATGTATCCCAGGCTTGGCTTGAACTCACAATTGTTTTGGTTTAGTTACTGGCATCTAGAAACATAGAGCTGGCCAGCCTATGTAGCTATGTCAGTAAGGTCCAGGTTCAGTGAGAGTTCTAGTTTCACAAATCAGAAGATTAGGGGGTAGAAGGTTAGGAAGATATCAAGAAAGATATCCAGTGTTGATTTCTGACTTATGTGCATGGGCATGAACACACACACACACACACACACACACACACACACACACACACACACACGGAACAAAGCATGAATTCTAATTGGTCTTACAATAAAAACCCAGAGCTAGATATTGAGGTAAATGCTAACAGGTTAAAGAGGGACAAGCCACAGCCACTACTTACCTTACCAACTCATCAGGTGAAAGGGGAAGATCTTGTGTCCAGCAATTCTCAGACTGAATGCTTTCAGATTCTGTGTCTTCCTGCCTTATATTCCTGTCTCAACCCAGCCATATCACTTTCATCTCAATGTTCCTACTACTGGGATTAAAGATGTGTGTGTGTGCTTCCCAAGTACTGGGAATAAAGGTGTGAGCCATCACTGCTTGATACTGTTTTTCTTTGAGACTGAATTAATCTCATGTAGCCCAAGGTAGCCTTGTACTCACAGAGATATATCTGCCTCTGCCTCCTGAGTGCTAGAATTGAAGGTGTGTTGGCTTCTATGGTTAAGTGTTGATGGCTCTGCCCTCTGATCTTCAAACAAACAGAATATCACCACACATGTCTTTAAATATATAAGCTTTTCAAGAACATTTCAGATTCAATTCATAATAAGCTTGCACTGTATCTATAGCAAAAAGACCTATATCTATAGGTTTTCTGGGTTCTTCCCCAATGTAGCAGAAATATTCTTTCAACTCTTACTCAATACTTTTTTTCCCCACACCATTCTGTGAGTGCAGATCATAAAGGGAGAGACTATGATAATTGTCATTAGTATCCAGTTTTGAGCTTTAACAGCAGTTTATCTTTTACAGATATGTAAAAGGTGAATGTAAGAATATTTAATGAGATTCCATATACACCAAACAGGCCAAAATGTATCTTGCTGATAAAAGTATTTGAAAGAGGAGAATTCTTCTTTGCTTTGCTTTACTCAGGACCCTGCAAGTCACTACTTTCTGGACTTGAATGTCTTCTAAGAAGACCAAGATCCTTTTGGCCTGGCTTCTGTGTTTTATTTTCACAGGAACTCTTCTTTGATGCATTTTTCAGCCTCAGCTACTTTTGTGGACATTTGGGATTATCATACTGTCAGAATGTCTCCTGAGTTGACACATACTCACAAGCATGTCCAGGAGACATTGAAGAGTAGTAGGGTGTGACTGTTATCAGACTCATTTTGCAGGAAGAAATGGTTATCCTGGCATCTGACAAGTAGCACAAAGTCTTTAATTTGGCTACAGAATGTTCAGACCGAATCTTGCACTGCCAAAGTTCAGAAAGAGCTAAACTCAGTATTGGTACTCCAGTTCTGGCAGGATACATGGTGTGAATTCCTACTTATCTCCTTTGTTTCCTAGCTCACAGGAAGAAGGAAACCCATAGTCTTGTTCCCTCCAGCTTCCCTTATTTGCTCACTTGTTTGGCAAACAGTTATTGAGCTTCAACTGTATAACAATACATATGTGTACATCAAAGATGTGGGGGGAATTATGAAGACATACATTCTGGAAGATTATAATTAATAAAGATTGTAAAAGAGGGAAAGTGTTGTGAGTGGTGTCTGCTTTTCATGGTATTCATGAACTCATTGCAGCTATGGTTATCTGTACAAGATCTGCACAACATTTAATCAGGGATAAAAGAGGCCAATGCAGCTGTACCCTTACCTGAGAGACTATTTGTTTGACACTAGCAATTAAAAGTAACTAGAAGAGGTGGTATCATTTCTTCAGCCATGTATTCTTTGATAAGTCACTCTTGCTCCCAAGTAAGTAACCTCCCACTCTTACTTTGGCAAGAAAGTTTAGTTAAATTCAATGTGTCACAAACAGAAAGAAAATATGAAATGAGAGGAACTTGTCCCAAAGAGGGTTTCAGTGGGAAAGGGAGGGGAATGCATATGGTGGTGCAAGCCTTTAATCCCAGCATTTGAGAAGCAGAGGGAGACATATCTTTGTGAATTCAAGGTCAACCTGTTCAACATTGCAAGTTTCAAGTCAGCCAAGGCTACAGAGTAAGGCCTTGTCTCTAAAAATAAAACAAAATAGAAACAACAAAATTAAAAGGCATCTACATTGCATTGTCAAAATTAATTCTATATATTTTCCAAAGTAGAGTAAGATGCAAGTTTCAAAAACTCCACATAATCCAATGTAATGAAATCAACAACATAAAAACATATATTAATTTAGAAAGGAACATTAAAGTAGAGAGAAGGTAATTGGGGTGAAAATGACCAAAATTCAGTCTATATGTATACAAATTGTTAAAGAATAAACAAATAAATAGAAAGAAGCACCAGACAGATTTGACAGATAATAAGGCATTACAAGGGAGAAGTGGACAGAAAAAAAAGGGAAGAGAGAAATGATATAATTATATTTACATTTCTAAAATTTGAAAAATGTAAGAAAGGTCTGGGAAGATAGCTTATTCTGTAAAGTGCTTTCAATTAAAGGCACAAAGATCCATCTGCAGGACGCCTGCAAAAAGCCAGTGTGTTATAACATGCATTCAATCCCAAGTCTGGGAAAGTGGACACAGGAGAACATCTGAGATTTATTGACTAACTAGCCTAGGCAAATCAGCATGCTCCAGGTACTAATGAGAAACATTGTCTTGCAGAACAACATGCAAGGGTGACTTTTAGCCTTTAAACATACAATTTTCTGGCAAGCAGTCAGACCCAGAGCCATGTGTGCTGACACATGCCTCTATGGCCAGAACTTAAGAGATAGGGGCAGGGGAATCAGGAGTTCAAGGCAAGATACAGTTTTATAGAGGATTTGGAGCCATCTGAGGTTGCATGAGACTCCATACTAAAATAATAAGAAAGAAAGTAGAAGAACCCAGAGAGGTAAAAAATAAGTTCAATGTGATGCAGCCTCCATACCATTATTCATGGCATACATAAGGGTTAGTCTTGATTGTCAAGTTGGCAGAATCATATGAATAATATAGAAGACATGGCTCCAGGTATGTCTGTGAGGATATTTCAAGATTGGGTTACTGAGATAGGAAGATACATCCTGGGGATGCATGGCCATGTTTCATGACTGGGGTTCTGTTCTCAATAACACAGGAGAAAGTGAGCTAAGTACTACCATTTTCCTCTCAATGGTTCCTGATTGTGAATTGAGTATAGTCAGCTTTTTCAAACTCCTGCCTGATGCTTTCCCAATCACAGTGGACTGTACCCTAAAACAGTGAGATCAAGTAAACTCTTCCCTCCCTTCTTACTTTATTCCTTCCTTCCTTCACTTTATTTCATCAGATATTTTGTCATGTCATCAAGAAAAGGCACTAGTATAATACCTAACAATAAAAGACTTTACTTTTCATGGAATCCTTTAAAAAAGTACTCGTGTGACCAGGATTGGTCTGTGGTGCTTGTCCCCAGGCAGGACTAGGGTTTGGGAATGAGGAGCTCCTCCAGTCACTACTAAAGCAGGAGAACTTGCATGGCCACCCCGCCTCCAACTGCATCAGCAGAAAAGGGCTGAGGAGTTTGAAATCCAGACTCATACTCAATCCAGAGGTGAGGTGAGGTCAGCAGACCCCGGCACCTGAATCCTCACCTAAGAAAAGTGTGTTCCAGGACCAGGATCGGACTGTGGTGCTTGTCCCCAGACATTCATTAGCAGACAGGACTAGGGTTTGGTTGTGAGGAGCTCCTCCAGCAACTACTAAAACAGGGAAACTTGCATGCCCATCCCACCTCCAACTGCATAAGAAGAGAAGGGCTGAGGACTTTGAATTCCAGACTCAGACTCAACCCAGAGGTGAGGTGAGGTCCGCACACACCGGCACCTGAATCCTTGCTTAGGAAAAGTGTGTTTCGGGACGAGGATCTGTCTGTGGTGCTTGTCCCCAGACACTCCATAGCAGACAAGACTAGGGTTTGGCTGTGAGGGGCTCCTCCAGGCACACCGTAAAGAGAGGACATTGCATGGCCAGCCCAACCTCCCTAGCAAACTGCATCATCAGAGAAGGACTGAGGACTTGAAATTCAGACCCCTGCCCACAGTAGAGTAAAAGATCGAGCAGACCCCTTGCTCAGAGGAGACAGGAGACACACAAGCCCTCTTGCCACAACTGAGTAGCAGCCATCTAATCATGAACCACTGAAGCCATGAGTAGACGCCAGTGCAAAAATACATATAATAATATAAAGAACAACAAGACAACTCCAGAAGAAAGTGGTGGTTCTACAAATACAAGACCTGAACAGAGCAATGAAGAGGAAGCAAATGGAGGCAACACCAAAAACATCTTTATGAAGATCATTGAAGCCTTCAAAGAAGAGATGAAAAATTCCCTTAAAGAAATGGAAAAAAATACAAACTAAAAATTGGAAGAGATGAACAAATCCTTAAAAAAAAACCAAGAAAAGGTAAATCAAAAAATAAAAGAAATATTCCAGGAATTAAAAACTGAAATAGAAGCAATAAAAAAGGCACAAAATGAGCAAAGATGGAAAGAGAAAACCTGAAGACAAGAATTGTAACTACAGATACAAGCATAACCAACAGAATCTAAGAGATAGAAGAGGTAATCTGTGACATGGAAGACTCAGTAGCTGAAATAGATATATCAGTCAAAGAAAATACTAAAACCAAAAAGGCCATAACACAAAATATTCAGGAAATGTGTGACACCATGAAAAAACCTAACTTGAGAATAATAGGAATAGAAGAAGAAAAAGAAGACCAGCTCAAAGGTACAGATAATGTATTCAATAAAATCATAAGAGAAAACTTTCCTAACTTGAAGAAGGAAAAGCCTATAAAGGTAAAGGCAGTTTACAAAACACCAAATAGATATGGCTGCCAGAAAAGTTAACATGCCACATAATAATCAAGCCACAAAACATACAGAGCAAAGAAAAAATTTTAAGAGCTTCAAAAAAGAAAAGTGCCAACTTACTTATAAAGGCAGACCCATCAGAATAACATCTGACTATTCCATGGAAACAAGGAAAGGTACAAAGGCTTGGTCAGAAGTTATACAGTAACTAAAAGAGCATAACTGCCAACCTAGAATACTATAACCAGCAAAATTATCAATCACCATAGATAGACTAAACAAGATATTTCATGACAAATTCAGACTGAAACAATACCTATCTGACAATCTGGCCCTACAGAAAGCATTAGAGGGAAAACTCCAACCTAAGGATCCCAGACATACCCATGAAACCTCATCAATAATCCCACAGAAGAATAGCCCAGAGAAAGGAAATACATACAAGACCACCAAAAATAGCAGGAAATATCATTCAATGGTGACTAATATTCCTTAATATCAATGGACTCAACTCATCTATACAAAGACACAAACTTACAAGATGGATACAAAAACAGAAGCCATTCTCCTGCTGCATACAAGAAACACCTCAATCACAAAGACAGACACAGGCTCAGAGTAAAGGGTTGGGAAAAGATTTGTCAATCAAATGGCCTGAAGAAACAAGCTGGGGTTGCCATCCTAATATCTAACAAAGTAGAATTCAAGCTAAATGGGACCAATTTGGTCATAATTTAATCATCAAAAGAAAAATTGTCAAGAGAAGATTTCAATCCTGAATTTTATGCCCCTTAGAAAAGGGCACCTACCTATGTAAAAGAAACACTGCTGAAGCTCAAATTCCACATCAATTCTCACACCCTAATAGTGGGAGACTTCAATACTCCACTTTCATCTCTGGATAGGTCAACCAGACAGAGACCCAACAGAGAAATAAGGAGTCTAACAGAAGTTATGATGCAAATGGATTTCATAGATATATACAGAATCTTCCAACCAAACGCAAAGGAATATACATATTTCTCAGCTCCCCATGGAACTTGCTCTAAAATTGAACACATAATTGGTCATAAAGCAAATATCAACAGATACAAAAAAATGGAAATAATCCCTTGTAACATATCGGACCACCAGGGCCTAAAGTTAGAGTTCAACAACATCAAAACCCAAAGAAAGCCTACCAACTCATGGAAACTAAACATCACTCAGCTGAACCACCTCTGGGTCAAGGATGAAATTAAGAAAGAAATGAAAGTCTTCCTAGAAGGTAATGAAAATGAATCTACAATGTACCCATACTTGTGGGGCACAAAAAAAAAGCAGTCTTAAGTTGAAAATTCATAGTGCTAGATGCCTATATATATAAAAAAACTGGAGAAATCCCACACTAGAGAACTAACAGCTCAACTTAAAACCTTATAACTATTAAAAGAAAACTCACCTAGAAGGAGTAGATGGCAGGAAATAATCAAACTTAGAGCTGAAATCAATACAATTGAAACAAAAAGAAGAATACAAAGAATCAATGAATCAAAGAGCTGATTCTTTGAGAAAGTCAACAAGAAATATAAGTCCTTATCCAAACTAATCAAAAAGCAGAGACAAAGTATCCAAATTAACAAAATCACAAATGAAAAGGGATACATAACAACAGACCCCCAGACTCTCTTTCTTTAAGGGAATTTTTCATATCTTCTTTGAGGGTGTCAATGATCTTCATAAAGGTGTTTTTGGTGTTGCTTCCTTCTGATTCCTCTTCATTGCTCTGTTCTGGTCTTGTATTCATAGAACCACCACTAAATTTCAAGTCCTCAGTCTTTCTCTGCTGATGCAGTTGGAGACAGAGTGGCCGTGCTAGTTCCCTTGTTTTAGTAGCAGCTGGAGAAGCTCCTCATGGCCAAACTTGATTTCTGTCTGCTAAGGAGTGTATGTAGACAAGCACCACAGACAGAACCCAGTCCTGGAACGTGACTTTTCTGGGCAGGGATTGGGATTCAGCCAAGTATAGTCTTAAACTGATACTCCTGGTTCAACCTCCAGAGTTCTGGGATGGCAGTCATGCAGAACTATACCTAGTTTATGATTCTGAGAATATATCTTTTGTTTTCAGTTTTGTTAGACAAGAACTCTACCAAACTGAGCTATAGCCTCAGCTTGTACCTCATTTTTTCAAAGGTATCATCCATGGCTGAGAGAGTTGGCTCTAGTCATTCACTACCAGGAGTCAGCTGTCTCCATAGGGTCACTCAAGAAACAGCTCTATTTTATCTTGGGCTATTTGCCTTGTCAGAAAGACAAGTCTGAAGCTACCTTAGGAGGTTTTTTTCTTTAACAGTTTTTGTATAATTAAAATGTGTTCTGATGAAAATGTTGAAAAGTCTATTCTGTTTTATGACCCAGAAATATTATTTTTTTAGTAACTATAGAAAAGTAAATCAGCATTTCAAAAAAGTACTTATATTCCCATGATGTTTCAGCCTTATTGACCATAGCTAGCCAAGATATAGAGTCCACCTAACTACCCAAAGATGGATGAATGAATAAACAAACTAAAATAGATGTGTGTGGGTACATGTATACACATACTCTGAAATATTATTCAGCCATGGAAAGAGGAAAATCTCCAGCTATGGTAGTATATACTTGCTATTCCAACACTCAGGAACAGACAGGATGTCTTAAGTTGAAATATTTTGGATTACATAGTAAGACTCTGTCTCAACTACCTGCCACCATCTTAATATGCACACAGTACAAGTGAGTGCAAAGGACACACACATAAAGATGGAGAGCCTATTATTCTACTTAGACACAGTGTGTAAAATAAACGAACAGAAACAAAGAGTAGAATATTGGTTATCAGGTCTGGATAGATAGCTCATCAGTTAAGATGGCTTCCAGCTCTTCTGTAGGCCATGAGTTTCAAGCCTGGCATCCATATTGGGAGGCTCACAAACACCTGTAACTGAAGCTTCAGTCGATCTGATGCTCTCTTCTATCCTCTCTGGACATCTTAGCACTTGGCATACTTTCTCTCTCACACACATACACATACATTTTTAAAAATTAACCTAGAAAATAGATAATTGATTACCAACAGCTAGAGGGGATACATGCTTCTTATGTGTGTCTGTGTACACATGTGTGTGCAGGTAGAGGGTAGAGGTGGATATTGGTTGTGTTTTTCTCTAATCCCTACATATTTTTAAAGTTTTTAACTAGACTCTATCTATCTATATATGCATGTATATTTATCCATCCCCCTTCTCTTTGTGTGTGTGTGTGTGTGTGTGTGTGTATGTGTACTACATTATGCATGTGGAAAAGTGAAGGTTAGTGGAAAACCCAGGGCTTATTTGATGGCAGGCAAGCACTCTACCAAATGAGCTACATCCTCATCTCCTTATGTTACTTCTTGCACATGCCTTCTGGTATAGCTTTTGGCATATGGTTGTGATACAGTCTAGGAACCTTGAAATGATACCATTTGGGGTCTTGTTTACATTCATTTTCTAGGCTAGTTAATGAATTTAAAATCAAGAAAAACCTGAAGCACAACAGACAGCAGCAGAGAAAATCTCAAGCACGCCAGACAGAATCAGCAGTTGAAGGAAGGTGTTTATTAGTGGTAAACAAACAAAGAAAAAGATCTTCTGCAAAACAGAGGGAGGACTTGGGAAGCTGAGAAATCCAGTCTGCTGGTTGGGGGGTGTGAAAGCCTCTGACATGTCTTCCTCCCCTATTTAGAGTTGGTCAGTTTAAAGACAGATGTTTAATTGATTAGCAACTGTGATGGGAATAAAAAGCTGCCTGGCTGTTGTCTGAAGTCAGGAGGTTGAACAAGAAGCTATTTTGGAGATTCACCACCTTTCCTGCCAAGGCCATGACCCTCTCAGTTCTGTCTGTCTTCTTCCCTTTCTAACAATTTCTACTGTCTGCTCACTTGGGGTCACTTTTAGATTCCTTAGTACAGGCACTGTTACCATTCTTCACTGTCATGTCCTCATACTGGCACATACCAGCTCCCAGCAAAACTAACTGCAGAAATTCAACCTTTACCTCTAGGCAGGGGCTCCAGATTCTGATGTACACCCCAACCTCTCACTGCAGGATTCCAGGCAAGGCCTCTGTCATTGAGCCACTCCCTTAGCACCACCACTGTTAATTCTAAACAGGAACTTTGCCTGTTGATCCACAAGCTCAGTCCTTCACTAGGGGATGCGGACCTAACTGCTGGGTCACACTTCCAGTCACACTCTGGTAAGAAGTAGGTTTTCTAAGCCTTAGTCATACCTTCTGTGAAGATTCTATGCAGTTGTTTTACTACTGAAATATGTTCCAACTTCTTTTGTTAACTTTGTTTTTCCATTTTCACATGTCTCTCCAAGTGCTCTAGGCTGACCTTAAACTTCTCATCCTCTATCTAACGTTTAGCCTTCTGGGTTGCTGAGATACCAAAATGGCCCATTATACATAGCACTTTGCTATTATAAAACTACATTTTGTTTTGGGGTTAGATTCCATACCTTGTAAATATAAACCAACAGTTTTCAAATGCAAGTTATTTTTGTCTCCATAGACAGTTAACAAGGATTGTAAACATTTTGCTTATCACCTTTACAGAATGGAGTGAGACTCTCATATCTTAATGATAACAGCCAAGAAAACTGTCAAATATCCTACAAAACCTAGGAAAGACCCTTCTACCCAACTAAGAAATTTCCATCCTGCAATACTGATAGAATCAAGATGCAGAAACCTGAATGTCAAGAGACCTTCAGTCCTCCAACTCTTCCCATTTCTAAAATTGGCCAGACATTTTTAGATTTAAGAGTAAGTAAGCTTAGGCTCCATACAGGGCTGTACATCACATACATGATAAGAAACACGGTACTCTAAAGAAGCATAAAAGTACACATGCAGTAGAATTTTACTTGTTTCCCTTTATATCTGCCTTCCTTTCTTCATCTGTTTTAGTTGGTTTATTTTTAAAACTTTTTTTAAAATTTATTTTTGAGCCAGGATCTTACTTTGCAGAGCAGAGTGGCCTCAAACTCACAGAGATCCTCCTGCCTCTACCTCAGGAGTGCTGGGATTAAAGGCATCCATCCCCATGCCTGGGCTTCAAAAAATATTTAAGCAATGCATTTTTTTATTATTTTCATCTAGAAATATTCTCTTATCCTTCCTTCCTTCCGTCTTCATAATACAACTTCCCTCTCCCCCTGCTTCTTTTTCTCTTTTCTCTAAACAATGAGTTTACTGGTTTTTAAAAATTAGTTTAATTAATGACTTTGATTGCATGTGCATAGATGTGGGGTTATTTACTGGATCATAAGCCAGTTCTCAGTGGCTACATCTCTGAAGAAAAATGACTTGTCCCACCCAGGCAGTCACTAACCACCTCATTAAATTCACAGCTGTTCTTGATGGATCTCTGTGCTTTTTCTATTTATACATTCTAGGGTCTACTCACCAAAGAGATTAGTCTCACTAACAGTTAAGAGGGGTATTCCCACATTATTTAACATAATCAAGATTATCCCCCCAGAGGCATTCCCCAAAAGCGTACTTCCAGATGATTCTAGATTCTGTCAAGCTAACAGTTAACACTAACCATGTTGTACATTTATTGTGTGTCAGGTATGGAGTGGGGGGATGATTTACAATTTAGAATATATCAAGAAATAATACATTTAGCTGATCATATCACTAATAAAGACCTTTCATATCTTCCATTATCCCTTTGTCAATGACATATAACCCCAGCTCTTATTCCCCTCTTTTTGGTAGACATAGTACTTATATACAATAATGTACATAGTTGGGTATACAGTTTAAGGCACTTACCTCTACATCTCATGAAAAATATAAATGCATAATGAGTTTTAGAAACAGGGAAGCAATTTTACATTTCTGCTTGGGAAATAAGTAAAGCTGGGAGAATAATAATAATGATAATGATAATAATAATAAGCACAAACTTCAAAATAGTGCACCATAATAATAAGCACAACTTTAAAAGTAATGCATCAGGGCAAGAGATGGAAGGAGACCTGGTACAGGACTGGCCTAGACTTGGGCACCTATGAATGTAGGTTCTATTTTAGGTAAATGAGAGAGAGAGTCATCTACTTATTCAAGGTGGGTCTTGAGAGGAAGCTGGAAACTTTAGACTTGAGTCTAATGGTGATGAGAAGGCAAGGAAGAATCTGTGCCAGGGGCAGGCGAGGCTGGTTCTGCATTTCTGAAAGGTCACTGTGTTGGCTGGGTGGAGGAGAACTCATAGTGACAATGATGTTGGTGAGCAATCAGTGTCAATAAAGACAATTCTCATGTCAGAGCAGAGAGGAGGGCATGAGCTGAGGTAAAGGGGCAGGCAGTTCAAGAGTCACTCAGAATGTTCTCAGAAGAAGAGTGTGTCCCTGAAAGCCTGCTTGTCATTCCCTTCAAATGTCTACTCTATGCATGGAGATTCACATCATCACATTTAAAGAAAAGCCAAGGTTATTAGCTATTTTTATCAGACAAATACATTTGGTTGTAATTACTACTGTTTTGTTAGTTTATTATTAGCTTTTAATGTGCTGTATTTTGAGACAAAGTTTTATGTAGCCCATGCTAGTCTCAAACGTGGTTTATTGTAGAGAATGATCTTGAAGTACCCTACCTCCACCTCCCTAGAATTGAAATGTCAGGATTATGCCACCATATCTTGCTTATTCAATGCCAGAATGGAACTCATGACTTTGTGCATGTTAGGTAAATAATCTATTAAAACTATACCTTCATCCTTTCTTTTATTATTTTAGTGTGTGTGTGTGTGTGTGTGTGTTGATTTACAAATTTGTGTCATTTTTGCACAGGGGCTATGCTAATTTTTTCTGTATTGCTCTAATACATTCCAATATTAATAACTGTGCTAAGAAAGAATGACTTTTGTTATGTTATTTGGTGTCTCTCCATACTGCCTAGACTGATCTGCAAACTCCTCAGTTTTCATGCTTCTCAGCCTACTCAGCAGCTGGGCCTATATCATATATCCAGATTATTTATCAGAATTTGCCTCTGTTGTATACCATACATGAGGGATGTAGCTATTTATAGATAGACACAGTCCTTGGTCACTTTAGATAGACAGAGACAATAAAGTGAAAAATGTATGATGAAATAATGATACATATAGAAGTCTGACATGTTCTTGGGAGGAAATAGAGAAAACAGTAGATAGAGAATAAGGGAAAATCAGAATTCTCTGATAAGGTGATATATTTTTGGATACATGAGGGATAGAAAGATTCAGGTTTACAGAAAGTCAAAAAGAGTAACACATGGAGAGATTTCAAAGTGTTACTGGTTGTGGGGGGAGTGACATGATAATAGTACAGGAGAACACTAGGTGTGGAGATTCTGAGATGTGTGTAAGGGAAGAGGTACACATGTGTAGGTGCATTTGGAAGTCTGAGGTTGATGCTGTAAATCATTCCAAGTTGCTCAACTAAGTCATTGAGGGAAGGTCACTCAGTCAAATCTTGAGCTCACTGATGTGACTATTCTCCCTAGCCAGCTTGCTCTGGGAATATGCCATATCTCTATTATTACTCTTCTATTTCTGTGATAAGAGACCAAAACCAAGTCAATTTATATAAGAAAAAATTTATAGGGGGCTTACAGTTTAAAGTTTGCAAGTGAGGCAAAGAGAACATACTGTCAATAGTGTGAGTGAGCTTTTGAAATCTCAAAGCCCGTTCTTATTGATGCCCCTTTTCCAGCAAGGCCCACTCCTTCCAATCATTCTCAAACAATTTCACAAACTTGGAACCAAACATTCCAATATTTGAGCCTATGGGGACAGGAGAACACTCTCATTCAAAGCACACACTAAATCTGCCTTTCCAGGTTGGAATTAAAGACAAGTCACCATGTCCACCAAACACTTATGTAGATTCTGGGGAATAAAGCTCAGATGCTCCTACTTACATTGGAAGGGCTTTAACCACTAAGCCATCTCTCCAGACCTATTTTATTGGATGTTGTTGTTGTATTCTTTGTTTGTTACTTTGTATGTGACAAGCTCCCCAGGATTTACTGCCTCTTGAATGGGCTAGGCTATCTGGCCAGTGAGCCCTAGAGATCTTTCTGTCTTTGTACCCCAGTGATCCTGTTAGAAACAAAGAATAATCTCTGTGTCACACAAAGGAACACAGGAAAAATGTGAAAATGGCTTAATGAGGGAATTTCTGTTTTGTAAAGACTAGGCCAGAACCCAAACCCCACTTATAAGTAAAGCAGAGCAGTAAGTACACTTGGCTGTTATTCTAATGCAGGTGGCAACTATAGCTTTCCCGATGGTGGTAGAAATAATTTTTCACAGTAGGACCACAACAGTACACTGCCATGCTCAGCGATTCATTTACTTACTGTTTCTCTGAGTGGACTCTGGAGATCAAAGTCAAGTTCCCATGTTTGAACAGCAAGCCCTTTATCAATTGAGTCATATTCCCAGCCCATCATTGGATGGTCTTGAGAGTAAAATGAGACCACAGTTTGGAGCAGAGCAAGGTGGGAAGAATCCAGGGAGTTGCTTTCACTTGAAAACTACTATTTTGGATGATTCCTTCATAATTCTTTTCCAAAGAGTTCTTTATACCTAGACACACTTATCTGATTTCCATCCCCTTCATTATTCTTACTTACCCTTATTTTTCTTTTCATTTAGAAAAGTTGCTCTATAGCTCGGGCTGGGCTTTAACTCATCAGTTGAGAATAACCTTGTATTTCTGATCTTTCTGTCCACCTTCTATAACCAGGATTACAGATAGGCACCCCATACCCAGTTTATACAGCACTGCATTTGAACCCTGGGCTTCATGCCTGCTAGATGAGCACTCCTCCAGACAAGGTACATCTTCTGATGTCCTTGAACATTATATGTAGGCAAATTCTATAGGCAACTGCATAATTGTAAGTTGTGAAACCTCACAGAGACACCTCAGTAACTCAGTGACTCAGAAAGTTTTGTGAAGGGTGTAGCTCAGAGGAAATATTAAATAAATGTCATTTGTTGTTACTGGAATTCAATGTCTGTGGCTTTTACTCCTTGTACTGTTTCATTCCCCAACACCTCACATCTAACTAAGTAGTTAGTAAACATTATTACAGTCATCATAACTGTTGCTATGGGAATTGGCACTCAAGCTATCTCCAAATCATCCATCATTCTCTTTACTTCTACTGACATTCTGACTCTCATTCATTCTTTGGTGGAAACTCCCTTCATAAGACCTTTCTACAGATTCTTCCAAGCTTCCCCTAACTCCACCTTGCCTGTGGCATTTGAAATGGGTGGTTCACTTCCTTGATTTTGAAATCTACTTTTCTGGCTGGTTGGATAAGAGCACAATGAGTATTTTCTTCAGTTTTATAACTTGATTTGACCTTTAAAGTTAGTTCTCATCCACATTGACAGTAGATTTATATATATATATATATATATACATATTTAGTTAGAACATTTTATTTAAAGGCTTGGAGAAAGGATGGAGAAGTCTACACTGTATGCTGTCCTCTGTAGTGCAGAGCTTAGAGGTTTCTGCATCGATAAAAGAGACTTTTTATGTGGTAGATTTTTAATGTGGTAACAGAGACATAGTTTGTTAAAGTACAGAGCTTGTTTGACTAATCCTTATTTTCTTTGTTTTCTAGACAAAAACACATGATTACTATATGGGACATTCCTTATTCTTTTATTCCAAACAATTTTGTTGACCCTGGTATCAGTGTACACATTTGGAGTCCTCATTCTTTTTGATATCTTTGATGCCCAAGGGACACATTTCTTAAAATGCACTCCATGGATGTGTTTGATCAAAATACATTATATACACATACAAAAATCCTTAAATGATAAAAATGTAAAGAGAGTAACTGAGGAAGGCCCCTGAAATATAATTCTGTTTTGACATAATCACATATGCATGGGAACATATATCTGTGTACCCAGTACACATATGTACTCACCATACACATATACACACATACACAAAAATACAAAGATAGAGTGGACTATCATGGTTAACACCTATAATCACAGGATGTGGGATGCCAAGATACTAGAACTGTCATATGTTTGATTTAGTCCCTGGAATTCCCCAGTGAGGGGATAGGAGTATAAGTGACAGACAGAGCTCTGCTCCAGAGAGATGCTTGAAGAATACTTGCCTAGCTTGCATGAGGATGCATCCCTACCCCCATACTCACCACACAATTGCCATATGGACAAGAGGAAATCCTAGTTTGGTGATGACTGGAAATTTACATTATGTAGTAGATGCTCAACAAACATGAGTTATGATTGTTTATAGTAACTAAATCCACTAATTCTACTCTATACACTCCTTATTTTAGAGATTTACTTTCAAAGTCTGTGACTGTGTGTGCACATATGCACATGAGTGGAGTGACTGTGGAAGTCATACTATGGCATCAGAACCATTGGAGCTGGAGGTGCAGAAAGTTATGAAGTGTCTGACATGGGTTCTAGGCACTCAATAAGGGTCCTGCTTGGTCTTTTAAAAAGGCAGGGCAGCTTTTGGACTTGGATTCTCATGACTGATTGGCTGATGGTGCATTCGAGGCTGTTGTTTCATCCTAGAGAAAGTGCTAGAACTGGGTAAACTCTCCAGTGCTGGAGCTTGGAGGAGTAATGCCTTGGCTTCTACTTCTCTGTTTGAATTTTTTAGGTAGAAACTGAAATTTGAAGTTCAAGAAAAAGTCAAGTTCAACTCCTCCTGTTTTTCCTTTCTGCTACCTCCAGCTGCTTTATTCTCTTCAGAAAGCTATTTTCTTCACTCCCACCTCTCCTGGTCCAGACAATTCTGACTTGCCCTACCACCTTGGGTTCTGAGACATCTGTTTCAGGAAGCCTGACCCCACTTCTCCACCCACTTCCACATTCAAGTCTGATGTCTCATACTGATTTACTGGCCACAGTTCAACCCTGTACTTGTTCATTTGTCCATTACCCTTCAGACACATGCTCAGAATATGATGGGGGTCACAATGCGTTTATAAATGCCATAAGTAAGGCAAGCAGATAGATGGGTCAATCTTCAGGAAATTGCCAAGAAGATGGTAACCTCAGCAGTAGGAGGTAGAGGTTATTGATAGACTTTTACAAGCCATAGGTTTATGGAATTTAGTTCTAGGTACAAGATGTAAGAGATAAATGAGGACCTGAATCCCAAACTCCTTTCCCCTGAGTGCCTGCACTCACTCTGCCTCTAAGAAATGGGTCATTTTAAATCCACCACAACTGACTGCTGTAAGGCTAGAAAATGTAGAGATCTCCCAAGTGCCTGGACAAGATGACTGAAGGATCAAGGAGATCCTATTTCTTGCCCCAGTTTAATAAGAAATTGGGAGAGGAGCCTGGGGAGATACTAAATCAGAAAAGTGTTTGCCTTGCAAGCAAGGAAACCTGAGTTCAATTCTCAGAAGCACAGAGCTGTGCTCATAGTATGATGTGGTGGTGTGCATCTGTAGTCTCCCTGTGCTGGGAAGGTAAAAACATGCAGATACATGGGCTTTCTGACCAACCCAGCTAGTCCCATTAGTGAGCCCAGGCCAGTTGAGAGACATCCAGATGCTTCAGTGGGCAAAGACAGTTGTCATCAGTCCTGAGGACCTGATCTTGATCCATAGAAGTAAGCCACATGGTAGAAGGAGAAAATTGACCCCCACAAATTTTCACCTGACCTTTACATGAGTGCTACAGTATGCATGCACACTCATATTAAACAATTAAACAAAAAGATAAATAAATTTAACAAGATAATTAAAAAATTTAAAAGATGGATGATACCTGAGGAATTGTTTTCTGGAGTTTACACTTGTACACTTGCACCAAAACATGTATACAAATGAGTGAATATTCCCCCATAGAACCTGGAGTTATGGTTCTTGCATGTAGGAGTCAGAACCCTAAACCTCTTGCTGAATTGTCTTTTGTCTTTTAAATTTTTATATTTTATTTAATTTTTATGTACATGGGTGCTTGTCTGCATGTATGTCTGTGCACTACTTGTGTATCTGGTGTCCATAGAGACTAAGGGTGTCAGATCTCCTGGACCTGGAGTTAGAGATGGTTGTTAGCCATGGTTTGAGTGCTTGAAATTGAACCTGGATTCTCTGGAAGAGTAGTAGTGCTCTTACCTCACTAAGCTGTATCTTCAGCCCCTCTGGCCAAATTCTGTACTGCACTCTGCACTCCCCTTGTCTGTCAGCAGCTGCTGAGCAGCTTGACTAGGAAGTGATACATTACAGTTCCTATAGTGGCAGGGGAACAGATTGTGGTGGGGACAAAAGAAAGCAGGGTAGCCCTTGAAGGCTACTAAAAAGCTCAGTCTTCATCTCTTCCAGCAACTAGAGAGTTCCCACACAGGAATGTTACCTCCCCTGTACTCCTACACATACCAAACTGCACTCTGGAGGAGTAGCACCTTCCCCAGGGGAGGGTCCACTCCAGTCCTATCTAACAGTACCAGGCTCTAAGCAAGGATGTCAGGTAGAATGTGGGAAAAAATTTAAAAGGATAGATGAGTACCAGAGGCTTCTTCAAACTTAAACTAGTGCAGATATTTTGGCTTAGTGTAAGAGTCAAGCTTTGTTAGGGTGTACTGTTCCCCTGGGTTTTGTATTGGTCTACAAGATGTTAATCACTATATGAGCTCTGGAAAATGCTAGGTGACCTTTGCAAGCTAAGGAAGCTACTGCCTTCCCCTAGGGCAGGCCCTACCCCTCCTGGGAAACCTAGTAAGGTGTGTCCTCGCCATCCTCCCTGAAGTTAAGCTGTGGCCAGGTTAGGTTGGGTTCAGTCTCACTGACTCACTCAAAGGAGTAACAAGCAAAGCATATCACAGCTGGGCAGGAGGATGGGACAGGCGGGCCTGGCATACTCGGTACATCGATGCAGGAACCTGCTGACTCTGGCTGCCAGTCTTCTGTTCACCTATGGGCCAGGTAAGGAATGAACTGGATAGACTCTGGTAGGAGAGGGCAGAAAACAAGAATGTTCTGGCTTTTGCACACACCTCCATGGGGTTGTCCTTAGCAGGACAAACTATTGAATGAGAAGTCTCCCTGGTAGGCTCAGGGACTTCAGTTTCGGAACATCCCGGTCCCTGACATTTAATAGGACAGAACTGAAGGACAAGTCAGAGTGATTCCAAGTGAGTGAGTTTATTGACTCAGCAGAAAGACAATAGGAACTGGAAGAAAGTCAAGGACAGTAATGTTGTCAGCAATAGCTGTATATGTGATTTGAGAAACTTCTTGATCTGCAATTAAGTTGAGGTATCAGGGAAAGTAGGCATTGGTGTATTTTGTTTTCTTATCCACAAAATTTATTGTGCCACGTAGAGCCTGTCCTAGACATGTTGCAGTTGGAAGAAAGATGGTAGATATAAAATATTTATCAAGAATACTTACTTATATATAGGGCAAAGGAGATTGCACTTGAGCATAGTTCAAGGGCTATTTTGAAAAGTCTCTCTCTCTCTCTCTCTCTCTCTCTCTCTCTCTCTCTCTCTCTCTCTCTGTGTGTGTGTGTGTGTGTGTGTGTGTGTGTCTATGTTCATGTGCCATCCAATATATGTGAAGGTCAAAGGGCAACTTTAGGTATCAGCTCCTCACCTCCCATCTTGTTAGAAACAGATTCTCTTGTTCAGCCTCTGCATATGACAAGCCAGATAACTAGTTGTGCTTTCCAGGGACACAGCTGTCTTCATTGTGATGGGATCGCAGGCATGCACTGCAGCATCTGCCTTACTGGGTTCTAAGAATAAGCCTTATATTGAAAGTGCTCTACCTACTGAGTTATCTCTGTGGCTTCATGCTAAGTATTAAAGCTATTCTAATTAAAGCTATTTATTATTTATATTTATTTGTCTCTGTGTATGTTTGTGTGTGTTTGTGTGTGTGTGCTGTGCACACAAATGTACCTGCATGCTCAAAACACAGGGCATGATGCTGAGAGCATTAGAGGATAGCTTGTAATCTGTTTTCTCTTTTGTCATATGGGTCCAGGGGTTCACACTTAGATCATCACCTTGCCTGCTGAGCCACCACACCATCCCCCATTAACTCATTTTAGCAAGCTTGTTTGTGATTTGTAGAAATGGATGTATAGTTCCTTTTGCAGGTAGGCTGGCCAATTATGTGGGAAACTCCTGTGTGTCCACGGTGTGAGACAGAAATCAGACCCATAGGAGTGAGTGAATGAGGGGAGATATCTTTTTCTTCCTGGCGTCACTTTTGTTTCTTAGCTGGTTGTTCTGACTCAGAGGCAGCCAGGACCAAGACATACTCTTTTCTCTTGCTTTTTAGTAAATACTCCTTTCACAGCAAAGGCTCCATTTTCTAGACTGATCTAAATGAGCTCACAGAGCTGCTATTCAGTACAGAAATATCCCCTGGAATTTGAGTGTGCTGCCCAGGTACTCTGTGCTCAGTTACTAACTCACAATCTTATTCTCTGATAATTTTATGAAACTCTGGGCTTGTAGTGCATAAAAGAAAGCCTCAGTGTTGTCAAAGAACAGCTCAGAAACTCATACTCTCACAGGATTCTGTGATCTTCTGGATAGTGGGCAAGACAAGTGATTGCCCACATTGGAGGTGGGCTGAGCTGTGACGAACTAGTTTCAGTGACTTGGAAGCATAGAAGATGGGTAAACATGCCTCCACTGTACATTAGCACACGATTTTCCAAGCAGGGGACTAGCAGCGAACTTTATAGTTGTGGTTCTTGGGAGCTGGAAAAGGCATTCCTGGAATGGGAGACTAAGTGGGCAAAAGCAGAAGTCAGCAGATAGCAGTAAGTGTATTTAAGTAAATTTGTGTGAACTGAGCAGAGTTTGAAGATATGAGGATACATAGTGGGAAAAGTAGAAACAGAAAGGCAGTTGAAGAACCTTCCCCAAGACTTGTTCTTGGGTCCAATGGCAGATCATTTAGAGAAGTCTCCTTGGCTCATGTTGTCCTGACTGTAGGAAAGGGCACACACTACACACACACACACACACACACACACACACACACACACACACACACACACACACAGCCTACAGAAAGACTGTGATGATATATTCATTCTCTAGTCCTCAACCTGGAGTGACCTAAACCCACATACTGCGCTATTCTGACTTTATGAGCAGGAAAGTTTGACTGTCCCATCAAACCTTTTCAGTATCTAAGATACTGTTGTGCAAGGGAGAGTCCTCAGTGCCCCTTGGTGCGTAAGTAGTTTTTTCCTTTACTCTTTGCTTGGCACAGAGACACCTCAAAGCATCTAAAGGGGTGAGGGCAGGGAGCCTTCAGCACATTCCATAATCCAAAAATGGTCTTGACTCATCCTTCCCCAACCCCAACCTACCCTAACTACAATTGAGTCATTCAAATTCTGGCAGCCATTAGACTCTGGAAGAATTTTGCAGTTGTATATCTTTATTAGGTCATCAATCTCACAACACCCTGAATGGTGGGCAGGTTTTTACAATTTTTGTCAAGGTGCTACAGATAGAGTCTATTTAACTGATTTTTGTCACCAAGGCTCATTCAAGATTTGATTCTGAAAGCTATTGATTGGGGAAACACCATTTGTGTCCCAAGGAAGACAGTTTACCTGGGTTATAGGCACATGGACTATCCAGCAACCTCCTCAGGCCCCTCAAAAGGAGTCTTCTGCAATCAGTCCAGATAACCTTCAAGAGTTTTGATGTAAAATACTGGAAATGAATTTCTTATTTTCTGAGCAGTAAATCTACTGCTGCCAGCCAGGCAAAGTGGAAGTCAGACTCCAGTCATTATAGATCATTGATTAACATTCTGCTTCTTGCTATCAATTAGCAGTGAGTGCAACTCAGTCATACCTCATAGGTTACAATATCCTGTCATTATTTGACTCTTGGTTATGGTTAACTTTATGTGTCTAATTAATGCTAAATATTATCATGTCTGTGTATAGAGGTGGGAAAACAAATATTGTATAGTCTTTTGGTAATACTTGTGGTATTGAGTATCCACTTGGAGTGTGAGAAAATCTGTCATGAGTAACAGAATGGAAATCACCAGATATTTGTATCCCATGGGTATTTGATGAAATTCCCAAATTTTTATAATGTGGAATAGAAATTGTATGAATAGTGTCTTAGTTAATTTTTATTGCCATGACAAAATCACCATGATCAAGGAAACTTATAAAACATTTAATTTGTTGTTCTAATAGCTAGAGTCCACGACCGTCATTCTGAGGAACATGATAGCTGGCAAGAATGACATTGGAGCAATAACTGAGAGGCAGCTTATATCTTGACACAACCATAATGCAGAAAGCAAGGGAACTGAATGTACCCTACTTATGATCTACTCTTTATGCTACTCTCTTGCATCAAGAACAGCTGAGAAGACATAGCTGTGCCTGGTTCATCTCAGCATCACTATATGTTGTTTCTGCTATTATAAGTGTGAATCTGTGTATGAGGGCACCTGAAATATAAAGGTTCTTATGTCCCAGAACAAAAAAATTAGACCAGGGACATAGATACATATGTGTGGGTATCAGGGAATGTGAGACTGTGTATGCATTAGTGTGACAGTATTTATGTGTTTAAGTGAAAGTCTGTATGTAAGTTTCTGTTAGCATATCTCTGAGAGTTTATATATGTTAGTTTGAATATTGTTCATGTTTGTGTTTGTGTCTGAATGAATGTTGCTTCAGGTGCAGATTCTGAGACTGTTCTGAAGTTTTCAGGTTCTTACATTCCATGGCAAAGAAACTGAGCCCTAGCCACACAATAAGAAATAGCATCAGACATAGTTTATTCAGAAAAGAAAGCACTCCCAGAAGAGAAGTTGGTTAGCAAGTTGAGGAAAGAGACCAAAGCACCAGGCCATGAGTCTATGGCTTCTTAATGGACATTTACATAGCAGCTATCTCTCCCATGTTTCTATACTCTGGGTTTTTCTCAAGTATTCTACCTTTGTTGTAAGAAGGCCAAGTTGAATAGGGCTTCCAGTTCTTCTCTTCCAATTGGCTTTATCTTATAGTTTTCTTCAGGCTCTAATTCCCCACAGCAATGTGGGTGTGTCTATGTAAAGAAGACCTTTCTCTTCCTGGAAGTTCCCAGTTTTCCACTCCTGATTGACAACTTTCACTTTCCTTATGTGGAGATGAAACCCTTAACTCTCTTCTTCAAAGACTGGGAGCAGGGCAAGAAATCAGTTTACCTAGGTCTCCAAGATTACCAAGACACTAGACACCTTTGTGAGTTGAGGATAAACCAGCAAGATAGAAGGCTGGTCAGAAACAAGCAGTACTAACAATTATCTTCAGGAGGCAGCACTGGTTAGCAATTTCAAAACTCTCTGAGCCACTTCTTAGCCCTGTCTGGAGGCTACCCAGACTGCTCTGACTTTGTTCTTCTGAATTTTTGGACTTTCCTACTGTGATGAGGCACCCCCTCCCCAGCCCTACAATGAAGTGGGAAGGTGGAATGGATGCAGATGGCTGTAGGGTGTCCTGACTCTTCCAACATATATACATATAATATATTATGAAAGAGTCATGATTACTACTGGAGACAAGCAGGAAGAGGGAAGGCAGAAGAAAGGGCAATGTGGAGTGGATAGGAGGAAAGAACAATAATATACATGTATATAATGAAAGCATTATTAAGGAAAAAATGACAAAAATTCCCAAAGACAAAGGTACAGGTAACTTTTGAAAGGGAAGTATATTCTAATTCTGGCTCTCCTTCCTACATTTCTGACCACTGTTATCAAGGATTTTTCTGTCCAAATTGTATAAAGTAACAGCTCTATTTTATGATAGGCACTATACAAAAAGGAATTGGGATGATGATAAGAGATATTAGACAGGATGGTTAAGAAAGCTTGATGCTTTTTCAGAGTATTCATATTTGCTTCTCTCAGTATCCATATCAAAGAGTTCAGAATTTCCAGTAACTTCCAGTAATTTCCAGCTTGAAAGAGAACCAACACCCTCTTCAGGCCTCATGTACACATACCCTCACACTGACATGCACATATACCCATAATTATATATAAAATATTTTTTTAAAAAAAGTAAAAAAAAATATACTCTTCAAACCTTCCTTGGTGTCACTAACAAAGGGCACAGAGTCATGGCTCCACACTCTCATCCTCAGCACCCTGAGACAATCCCTCAACATTTTTGCAACCTCAACTTGGACAAAACTGGCACTTAAGCCTTTGATAAAGAAAAGAATTTCAGGCCTAACTAGCATGTATCAAAATTAGAAATTTATTAAAGATATTTCAATAAAGATTTCAACTATGAGGTCAAGAAAAAGACAAACACTTGGTAAAGAAAATAAGACATATTCACTTATGAGTCTAGATTCATCACAGGATCGTAAAAATTAAGTGTCATATGATTATCAAAATGCATCATTTTAGTGGTTCTCAAGTTATATCTCAAAAGGTAATTAGGAAGTATTTTCTTTTTTCTTCTCTATCTCTCTCTTTTGATAAATGGGATCATAAAATGGCTCCCATAGTGCCTTGCATGGGATTATAGTCTGATAAACTAAAACTAGGAGTCACTTGGGAAGCATCAAGGCTTAGAATGTGTTTTATTGTAAATGGAATTTCTGGTGAGTATCCTAATAGCTTTCAGGTTTACAGGGAGAAATTCTCAAGCAGTTGGTAATTCTGGTGGAATTTTTGCGTCTTAGTTGGTTAAGGGATTCAAACGGATTCCTGAGTAAAGAATTTTTCTTTTTCCTGTTCACATAAATACCTTGTCGTTTCCTTACCTAAGGACCAATCATCAGTTGCTTTATTTTCCAAAAAATTTATAAATGCCTCGATCACATTAAACAATGCTAACATTTTTTACCTTAGGTATCAAAGCAAACCACAACTCCTTCAACTGCAGGATTATCTATGAACATAAACAAAAAATATTTTTATAACTTCACAGAGTCCTAAAACTAATTTAATTCTTAGCTTCCCTGAGATTTCTAGAAAAATGTCCCCATTTCTCACCTCTTCCTTTGCAACTTTCTTTGGGTTTTTTTTTTGTTTTATTTTTTATTTTTTATTTTTTATTTTTTTTTTTTTTTTTTTTTTTTTTTTTTTTTTTTTTTTTTTTTTTTTTTTTTTTT